>OY744476.1:107856040-108033290 GCA_963556175.1 Tipula confusa | reverse complement strand
AAGTTTGCTAGAAATTCTCACTTGAGAAGTCTTTCCACACAAATTCACATCAACATTTACATACTTTTTCCACCTGATATGAAAATGAAATTCACAGGGTTTATTAGCACAGCCAAGACCTAAATAGCTGTATACCGCTAGTGCAATTTATCTCTGGTATTTGATCCACAGAATTTTAAAGTTTTGCTAGAAATTCTCACTTGAGAAGTCTTTTCACACAAATTCACATCAACATTTACATACTTTTTCCACCTGATATGAAAATGAAATTCACAGGGTTTATTAGCACAGTCAAGACCTAAATAGCCGTATATACCGCTAGTGCAATTTATCTCTGGTATTTGATCCACAGAATTTTAAAGTTTGCTAGAAATTCTCACTTGAGAAGTCTTTTCACACAAATTCACATCAACATTTACATACTTTTTCCACCTGATATGAAAATGAAATTCACAGAGTTTATTAGCACAGCCAAGACCTAAATAGCCGTATATACCGCTAGTGCAATTTATTTCTGGTATTTGATCCACAGAATTTTAAAGTTTGCTAGAAATTCTCACTTGAGAAGTCTTTCCACACAAATTCACATCAACATTTACATACTTTTTCCACCTGATATGAAAATGAAATTCACAGGGTTTATTAGCACAGCCAAGACCTAAATAGCTGTATATACCGCTAGTGCAATTTATCTCTGGTATTTGATCCACAGAATTTTAAAGTTTGCTAGAAATTCTCACTTGAGAAGTCTTTCCACACAAATTCACATCAACATTTACATACTTTTTCCACCTGATATGAAAATGAAATTCACAGGGTTTATTAGCACAGCCAAGACCTAAATAGCTGTATATACCGCTAGTGCAATTTATCTCTGGTATTTGATCCACAGAATTTTAAAGTTTGCTAGAAATTCTCACTTGAGAAGTCTTTTCACACAAATTCACATCAACATTTACATACTTTTTCCACCTGATATGAAAATGAAATTCACAGAGTTTATTAGCACAGCCAAGACCTAAATAGTCGTATATACCGCTAGTGCAATTTATTTCTGGTATTTGATCCACAGAATTTTAAAGTTTGCTAGAAATTCTCACTTGAGAAGTCTTTCCACACAAATTCACATCAACATTTACATACTTTTTCCACCTGATATGAAAATGAAATTCACAGGGTTTATTAGCACAGCCAAGACCTAAATAGCTGTATATACCGCTAGTGCAATTTATCTCTGGTATTTGATCCACAGAATTTTAAAGTTTGCTAGAAATTCTCACTTGAGAAGTCTTTCCACACAAATTCACATCAACATTTACATACTTTTTCCACCTGATATGAAAATGAAATTCACAGGGTTTATTAGCACAGCCAAGACCTAAATAGCTGTATACCGCTAGTGCAATTTATCTCTGGTATTTGATCCACAGAATTTTAAGTTTTGCTAGAAATTCTCACTTGAGAAGTCTTTTCACACAAATTCACATCAACATTTACATACTTTTTCCACCTGATATGAAAATGAAATTCACAGGGTTTATTAGCACAGTCAAGACCTAAATAGCCGTATATACCGCTAGTGCAATTTATCTCTGGTATTTGATCCACAGAATTTTAAAGTTTGCTAGAAATTCTCACTTGAGAAGTCTTTTCACACAAATTCACATCAACATTTACATACTTTTTCCACCTGATATGAAAATGAAATTCACAGAGTTTATTAGCACAGCCAAGACCTAAATAGTCGTATATACCGCTAGTGCAATTTATTTCTGGTATTTGATCCACAGAATTTTAAAGTTTGCTAGAAATTCTCACTTGAGAAGTCTTTCCACACAAATTCACATCAACATTTACATACTTTTTTCCACCTGATATGAAAATGAAATTCACAGGGTTTATTAGCACAGCCAAGACCTAAATAGCTGTATATACCGCTAGTGCAATTTATCTCTGGTATTTGATCCACAGAATTTTAAAGTTTGCTAGAAATTCTCACTTGAGAAGTCTTTCCACACAAATTCACATCAACATTTACATACTTTTTCCACCTGATATGAAAATGAAATTCACAGGGTTTATTAGCACAGCCAAGACCTAAATAGCTGTATACCGCTAGTGCAATTTATCTCTGGTATTTGATCCACAGAATTTTAAAGTTTTGCTAGAAATTCTCACTTGAGAAGTCTTGTTCACACAAATTCACATCAACATTTACATACTTTTTCCACCTGATATGAAAATGAAATTCACAGAGTTTATTAGCACAGCCAAGACCTAAATAGTCGTATATACCGCTAGTGCAATTTATTTCTGGTATTTGATCCACAGAATTTTAAAGTTTGCTAGAAATTCTCACTTGAGAAGTCTTTCCACACAAATTCACATCACATTTACATACTTTTCCACCTGATATGAAAATGAAATTCACAGGGTTTATTAGCACAGCCAAGACCTAAATAGCTGTATATACCGCTAGTGCAATTTATCTCTGGTATTTGATCCACAGAATTTTAAAGTTTGCTAGAAATTCTCACTTGAGAAGTCTTTCCACACAAATTCACATCAACATTTACATACTTTTTCCACCTGATATGAAAATGAAATTCACAGAGTTTATTAGCACAGCCAAGACCTAAATAGTCGTATATACCGCTAGTGCAATTTATTTCTGGTATTTGATCCACAGAATTTTAAAGTTTGCTAGAAATTCTCACTTGAGAAGTATTTCCACACAAATTCACATCAACATTTACATACTTTTTCCACCTGATATGAAAATGAAATTCACAGGGTTTATTAGCACAGCCAAGACCTAAATAGCTGTATATACCGCTAGTGCAATTTATCTCTGGTATTTGATCCACAGAATTTTAAAGTTTGCTAGAAATTCTCACTTGAGAAGTCTTTCCACACAAATTCACATCAACATTTACATACTTTTTCCACCTGATATGAAAATGAAATTCACAGAGTTTATTAGCACAGCCAAGACCTAAATAGTCGTATATACCGCTAGTGCAATTTATTTCTGGTATTCGATCCACAGAATTTTAAAGTTTGCTAGAAATTCTCACTTGAGAAGTCTTTCCACACAAATTCACATCAACATTTACATACTTTTTCCACCTGATATGAAAATGAAATTCACAGGGTTTATTAGCACAGCCAAGACCTAAATAGCTGTATATACCGCTAGTGCAATTTATCTCTGGTATTTGATCCACAGAATTTTAAAGTTTTGCTAGAAATTCTCACTTGAGAAGTCTTTCCACACAAATTCACATCAACATTTACATACTTTTTCCACCTGATATGAAAATGAAATTCACAGAGTTTATTAGCACAGCCAAGACCTAAATAGTCGTATATACCGCTAGTGCAATTTATTTCTGGTATTTGATCCACAGAATTTTAAAGTTTGCTAGAAATTCTCACTTGAGAAGTCTTTCCACACAAATTCACATCAACATTTACATACTTTTTCCACCTGATATGAAAATGAAATTCACAGGGTTTATTAGCACAGCCAAGACCTAAATAGCTGTATACCGCTAGTGCAATTTATCTCTGGTATTTGATCCACAGAATTTTAAAGTTTGCTAGAAATTCTCACTTGAGAAGTCTTTCCACACAAATTCACATCAACATTTACATACTTTTTCCACCTGATATGAAAATGAAATTCACAGAGTTTATTAGCACAGCCAAGACCTAAATAGTCGTATATACCGCTAGTGCAATTTATTTCTGGTATTTGATCCACAGAATTTTAAAGTTTGCTAGAAATTCTCACTTGAGAAGTCTTTCCACACAAATTCACATCAACATTTACATACTTTTCCACCTGATATGAAAATGAAATTCACAGGGTTTATTAGCACAGCCAAGACCTAAATAGCTGTATACCGCTAGTGCAATTTATCTCTGGTATTTGATCCACAGAATTTTAAAGTTTTGCTAGAAATTCTCACTTGAGAAGTCTTTTCACACAAATTCACATCAACATTTACATACTTTTTCCACCTGATATGAAAATGAAATTCACAGGGTTTATTAGCACAGTCAAGACCTAAATAGCCGTATATACCGCTAGTGCAATTTATCTCTGGTATTTGATCCACAGAATTTTAAAGTTTGCTAGAAATTCTCACTTGAGAAGTCTTTTCACACAAATTCACATCAACATTTACATACTTTTTCCACCTGATATGAAAATGAAATTCACAGAGTTTATTAGCACAGCCAAGACCTAAATAGTCGTATATACCGCTAGTGCAATTTATTTCTGGTATTTGATCCACAGAATTTTAAAGTTTGCTAGAAATTCTCACTTGAGAAGTCTTTCCACACAAATTCACATCAACATTTACATACTTTTTCCACCTGATATGAAAATGAAATTCACAGGGTTTATTAGCACAGCCAAGACCTAAATAGCTGTATATACCGCTAGTGCAATTTATCTCTGGTATTTGATCCACAGAATTTTAAAGTTTGCTAGAAATTCTCACTTGAGAAGTCTTTCCACACAAATTCACATCAACATTTACATACTTTTTCCACCTGATATGAAAATGAAATTCACAGAGTTTATTAGCACAGCCAAGACCTAAATAGTCGTATATACCGCTAGTGCAATTTATTTCTGGTATTTGATCCACAGAATTTTAAAGTTTGCTAGAAATTCTCACTTGAGAAGTCTTTCCACACAAATTCACATCAACATTTACATACTTTTTCCACCTGATATGAAAATGAAATTCACAGGGTTTATTAGCACAGTCAAGACCTAAATAGCCGTATATACCGCTAGTGCAATTTATCTCTGGTATTTGATCCACAGAATTTTAAAGTTTGCTAGAAATTCTCACTTGAGAAGTCTTTTCACACAAATTCACATCAACATTTACATACTTTTTCCACCTGATATGAAAATGAAATTCACAGAGTTTATTAGCACAGCCAAGACCTAAATAGTCGTATATACCGCTAGTGCAATTTATTTCTGGTATTTGATCCACAGAATTTTAAAGTTTGCTAGAAATTCTCACTTGAGAAGTCTTTCCACACAAATTCACATCAACATTTACATACTTTTTCCACCTGATATGAAAATGAAATTCACAGGGTTTATTAGCACAGCCAAGACCTAAATAGCTGTATATACCGCTAGTGCAATTTATCTCTGGTATTTGATCCACAGAATTTTAAAGTTTGCTAGAAATTCTCACTTGAGAAGTCTTTTCACACAAATTCACATCAACATTTACATACTTTTTCCACCTGATATGAAAATGAAATTCACAGAGTTTATTAGCACAGCCAAGACCTAAATAGTCGTATATACCGCTAGTGCAATTTATTTCTGGTATTTGATCCACAGAATTTTAAAGTTTGCTAGAAATTCTCACTTGAGAAGTCTTTCCACACAAATTCACATCAACATTTACATACTTTTTCCACCTGATATGAAAATGAAATTCACAGGGTTTATTAGCACAGCCAAGACCTAAATAGCTGTATATACCGCTAGTGCAATTTATCTCTGGTATTTGATCCACAGAATTTTAAAGTTTGCTAGAAATTCTCACTTGAGAAGTCTTTCCACACAAATTCACATCAACATTTACATACTTTTTCCACCTGATATGAAAATGAAATTCACAGGGTTTATTAGCACAGTCAAGACCTAAATAGCCGTATATACCGCTAGTGCAATTTATCTCTGGTATTTGATCCACAGAATTTTAAAGTTTGCTAGAAATTCTCACTTGAGAAGTCTTTCCACACAAATTCACATCAACATTTACATACTTTTTCCACCTGATATGAAAATGAAACTCACAGAGTTTATTAGCACAGCCAAGACCTAAATAGTCGTATATACCGCTAGTGCAATTTATTTCTGGTATTTGATCCACAGAATTTTAAAGTTTGCTAGAAATTCTCACTTGAGAAGTCTTTCCACACAAATTCACATCAACATTTACATACTTTTTCCACCTGATATGAAAATGAAATTCACAGGGTTTATTAGCACAGCCAAGACCTAAATAGCTGTATACCGCTAGTGCAATTTATCTCTGGTATTTGATCCACAGAATTTTAAAGTTTTGCTAGAAATTCTCACTTGAGAAGTCTTTTCACACAAATTCACATCAACATTTACATACTTTTTCCACCTGATATGAAAATGAAATTCACAGGGTTTATTAGCACAGTCAAGACCTAAATAGCCGTATATACCGCTAGTGCAATTTATCTCTGGTATTTGATCCACAGAATTTTAAAGTTTGCTAGAAATTCTCACTTGAGAAGTCTTTTCACACAAATTCACATCAACATTTACATACTTTTTCCACCTGATATGAAAATGAAATTCACAGAGTTTATTAGCACAGCCAAGACCTAAATAGTCGTATATACCGCTAGTGCAATTTATTTCTGGTATTTGATCCACAGAATTTTAAAGTTTGCTAGAAATTCTCACTTGAGAAGTCTTTCCACACAAATTCACATCAACATTTACATACTTTTTCCACCTGATATGAAAATGAAATTCACAGGGTTTATTAGCACAGCCAAGACCTAAATAGCTGTATATACCGCTAGTGCAATTTATCTCTGGTATTTGATCCACAGAATTTTAAAGTTTTGCTAGAAATTCTCACTTGAGAAGTCTTTTCACACAAATTCACATCAACATTTACATACTTTTTCCACCTGATATGAAAATGAAATTCACAGGGTTTATTAGCACAGTCAAGACCTAAATAGCCGTATATACCGCTAGTGCAATTTATCTCTGGTATTTGATCCACAGAATTTTAAAGTTTGCTAGAAATTCTCACTTGAGAAGTCTTTTCACACAAATTCACATCAACATTTACATACTTTTTCCACCTGATATGAAAATGAAATTCACAGAGTTTATTAGCACAGCCAAGACCTAAATAGTCGTATATACCGCTAGTGCAATTTATTTCTGGTATTTGATCCACAGAATTTTAAAGTTTGCTAGAAATTCTCACTTGAGAAGTCTTTCCACACAAATTCACATCAACATTTACATACTTTTTCCACCTGATATGAAAATGAAATTCACAGGGTTTATTAGCACAGCCAAGACCTAAATAGCTGTATATACCGCTAGTGCAATTTATCTCTGGTATTTGATCCACAGAATTTTAAAGTTTGCTAGAAATTCTCACTTGAGAAGTCTTTCCACACAAATTCACATCAACATTTACATACTTTTTCCACCTGATATGAAAATGAAATTCACAGGGTTTATTAGCACAGCCAAGACCTAAATAGCTGTATACCGCTAGTGCAATTTATCTCTGGTATTTGATCCACAGAATTTTAAAGTTTTGCTAGAAATTCTCACTTGAGAAGTCTTTTCACACAAATTCACATCAACATTTACATACTTTTTCCACCTGATATGAAAATGAAATTCACAGGGTTTATTAGCACAGTCAAGACCTAAATAGCCGTATATACCGCTAGTGCAATTTATCTCTGGTATTTGATCCACAGAATTTTAAAGTTTGCTAGAAATTCTCACTTGAGAAGTCTTTTCACACAAATTCACATCAACATTTACATACTTTTTCCACCTGATATGAAAATGAAATTCACAGAGTTTATTAGCACAGCCAAGACCTAAATAGTCGTATATACCGCTAGTGCAATTTATTTCTGGTATTTGATCCACAGAATTTTAAAGTTTGCTAGAAATTCTCACTTGAGAAGTCTTTTCACACAAATTCACATCAACATTTACATACTTTTTCCACCTGATATGAAAATGAAATTCACAGAGTTTATTAGCACAGCCAAGACCTAAATAGCTGTATATACCGCTAGTGCAATTTATCTCTGGTATTTGATCCACAGAATTTTAAAGTTTGCTAGAAATTCTCACTTGAGAAGTCTTTCCACACAAATTCACATCAACATTTACATACTTTTTCCACCTGATATGAAAATGAAATTCACAGGGTTTATTAGCACAGCCAAGACCTAAATAGCTGTATACCGCTAGTGCAATTTATCTCTGGTATTTGATCCACAGAATTTTAAAGTTTTGCTAGAAATTCTCACTTGAGAAGTCTTTTCACACAAATTCACATCAACATTTACATACTTTTTCCACCTGATATGAAAATGAAATTCACAGGGTTTATTAGCACAGTCAAGACCTAAATAGCCGTATATACCGCTAGTGCAATTTATCTCTGGTATTTGATCCACAGAATTTTAAAGTTTGCTAGAAATTCTCACTTGAGAAGTCTTTTCACACAAATTCACATCAACATTTACATACTTTTTCCACCTGATATGAAAATGAAATTCACAGAGTTTATTAGCACAGCCAAGACCTAAATAGTCGTATATACCGCTAGTGCAATTTATTTCTGGTATTTGATCCACAGAATTTTAAAGTTTGCTAGAAATTCTCACTTGAGAAGTCTTTCCACACAAATTCACATCAACATTTACATACTTTTTCCACCTGATATGAAAATGAAATTCACAGGGTTTATTAGCACAGCCAAGACCTAAATAGCTGTATATACCGCTAGTGCAATTTATCTCTGGTATTTGATCCACAGAATTTTAAAGTTTGCTAGAAATTCTCACTTGAGAAGTCTTTCCACACAAATTCACATCAACATTTACATACTTTTTCCACCTGATATGAAAATGAAATTCACAGGGTTTATTAGCACAGCCAAGACCTAAATAGCTGTATACCGCTAGTGCAATTTATCTCTGGTATTTGATCCACAGAATTTTAAAGTTTTGCTAGAAATTCTCACTTGAGAAGTCTTTTCACACAAATTCACATCAACATTTACATACTTTTTCCACCTGATATGAAAATGAAATTCACAGGGTTTATTAGCACAGTCAAGACCTAAATAGCCGTATATACCGCTAGTGCAATTTATCTCTGGTATTTGATCCACAGAATTTTAAAGTTTGCTAGAAATTCTCACTTGAGAAGTCTTTTCACACAAATTCACATCAACATTTACATACTTTTTCCACCTGATATGAAAATGAAATTCACAGAGTTTATTAGCACAGCCAAGACCTAAATAGTCGTATATACCGCTAGTGCAATTTATTTCTGGTATTTGATCCACAGAATTTTAAAGTTTGCTAGAAATTCTCACTTGAGAAGTCTTTCCACACAAATTCACATCAACATTTACATACTTTTTCCACCTGATATGAAAATGAAATTCACAGGGTTTATTAGCACAGCCAAGACCTAAATAGCTGTATATACCGCTAGTGCAATTTATCTCTGGTATTTGATCCACAGAATTTTAAAGTTTGCTAGAAATTCTCACTTGAGAAGTCTTTCCACACAAATTCACATCAACATTTACATACTTTTTCCACCTGATATGAAAATGAAATTCACAGGGTTTATTAGCACAGCCAAGACCTAAATAGCTGTATATACCGCTAGTGCAATTTATCTCTGGTATTTGATCCACAGAATTTTAAAGTTTGCTAGAAATTCTCACTTGAGAAGTCTTTTCACACAAATTCACATCAACATTTACATACTTTTTCCACCTGATATGAAAATGAAATTCACAGAGTTTATTAGCACAGCCAAGACCTAAATAGTCGTATATACCGCTAGTGCAATTTATTTCTGGTATTTGATCCACAGAATTTTAAAGTTTGCTAGAAATTCTCACTTGAGAAGTCTTTCCACACAAATTCACATCAACATTTACATACTTTTTCCACCTGATATGAAAATGAAATTCACAGGGTTTATTAGCACAGCCAAGACCTAAATAGCTGTATATACCGCTAGTGCAATTTATCTCTGGTATTTGATCCACAGAATTTTAAAGTTTGCTAGAAGTTCTCACTTGAGAAGTCTTTCCACACAAATTCACATCAACATTTACATACTTTTTCCACCTGATATGAAAATGAAATTCACAGAGTTTATTAGCACAGCCAAGACCTAAATAGTCGTATATACCGCTAGTGCAATTTATTTCTGGTATTTGATCCACAGAATTTTAAAGTTTGCTAGAAATTCTCACTTGAGAAGTCTTTCCACACAAATTCACATCAACATTTACATACTTTTTCCACCTGATATGAAAATGAAATTCACAGGGTTTATTAGCACAGCCAAGACCTAAATAGCTGTATATACCGCTAGTGCAATTTATCTCTGGTATTTGATCCACAGAATTTTAAAGTTTTGCTAGAAATTCTCACTTGAGAAGTCTTTCCACACAAATTCACATCAACATTTACATACTTTTTCCACCTGATATGAAAATGAAATTCACAGAGTTTATTAGCACAGCCAAGACCTAAATAGTCGTATATACCGCTAGTGCAATTTATTTCTGGTATTTGATCCACAGAATTTTAAAGTTTGCTAGAAATTCTCACTTGAGAAGTCTTTCCACACAAATTCACATCAACATTTACATACTTTTTCCACCTGATATGAAAATGAAATTCACAGGGTTTATTAGCACAGCCAAGACCTAAATAGCTGTATACCGCTAGTGCAATTTATTTCTGGTATTTGATCCACAGAATTTTAAAGTTTGCTAGAAATTCTCACTTGAGAAGTCTTTCCACACAAATTCACATCAACATTTACATACTTTTTCCACCTGATATGAAAATGAAATTCACAGGGTTTATTAGCACAGTCAAGACCTAAATAGCCGTATATACCGCTAGTGCAATTTATCTCTGGTATTTGATCCACAGAATTTTAAAGTTTGCTAGAAATTCTCACTTGAGAAGTCTTTCCACACAAATTCACATCAACATTTACATACTTTTTCCACCTGATATGAAAATGAAATTCACAGAGTTTATTAGCACAGCCAAGACCTAAATAGTCGTATATACCGCTAGTGCAATTTATTTCTGGTATTTGATCCACAGAATTTTAAAGTTTGCTAGAAATTCTCACTTGAGAAGTCTTTCCACACAAATTCACATCAACATTTACATACTTTTTCCACCTGATATGAAAATGAAATTCACAGGGTTTATTAGCACAGCCAAGACCTAAATAGCTGTATACCGCTAGTGCAATTTATCTCTGGTATTTGATCCACAGAATTTTAAAGTTTTGCTAGAAATTCTCACTTGAGAAGTCTTTTCACACAAATTCACATCAACATTTACATACTTTTTCCACCTGATATGAAAATGAAATTCACAGGGTTTATTAGCACAGTCAAGACCTAAATAGCCGTATATACCGCTAGTGCAATTTATCTCTGGTATTTGATCCACAGAATTTTAAAGTTTGCTAGAAATTCTCACTTGAGAAGTCTTTTCACACAAATTCACATCAACATTTACATACTTTTTCCACCTGATATGAAAATGAAATTCACAGAGTTTATTAGCACAGCCAAGACCTAAATAGTCGTATATACCGCTAGTGCAATTTATTTCTGGTATTTGATCCACAGAATTTTAAAGTTTGCTAGAAATTCTCACTTGAGAAGTCTTTCCACACAAATTCACATCAACATTTACATACTTTTTCCACCTGATATGAAAATGAAATTCACAGGGTTTATTAGCACAGCCAAGACCTAAATAGCTGTATATACCGCTAGTGCAATTTATCTCTGGTATTTGATCCACAGAATTTTAAAGTTTGCTAGAAATTCTCACTTGAGAAGTCTTTCCACACAAATTCACATCAACATTTACATACTTTTTCCACCTGATATGAAAATGAAATTCACAGAGTTTATTAGCACAGCCAAGACCTAAATAGTCGTATATACCGCTAGTGCAATTTATTTCTGGTATTTGATCCACAGAATTTTAAAGTTTGCTAGAAATTCTCACTTGAGAAGTCTTTCCACACAAATTCACATCAACATTTACATACTTTTTCCACCTGATATGAAAATGAAATTCACAGGGTTTATTAGCACAGTCAAGACCTAAATAGCCGTATATACCGCTAGTGCAATTTATCTCTGGTATTTGATCCACAGAATTTTAAAGTTTGCTAGAAATTCTCACTTGAGAAGTCTTTTCACACAAATTCACATCAACATTTACATACTTTTTCCACCTGATATGAAAATGAAATTCACAGAGTTTATTAGCACAGCCAAGACCTAAATAGTCGTATATACCGCTAGTGCAATTTATTTCTGGTATTTGATCCACAGAATTTTAAAGTTTGCTAGAAATTCTCACTTGAGAAGTCTTTCCACACAAATTCACATCAACATTTACATACTTTTTCCACCTGATATGAAAATGAAATTCACAGGGTTTATTAGCACAGCCAAGACCTAAATAGCTGTATATACCGCTAGTGCAATTTATCTCTGGTATTTGATCCACAGAATTTTAAAGTTTGCTAGAAATTCTCACTTGAGAAGTCTTTTCACACAAATTCACATCAACATTTACATACTTTTTCCACCTGATATGAAAATGAAATTCACAGAGTTTATTAGCACAGCCAAGACCTAAATAGTCGTATATACCGCTAGTGCAATTTATTTCTGGTATTTGATCCACAGAATTTTAAAGTTTGCTAGAAATTCTCACTTGAGAAGTCTTTCCACACAAATTCACATCAACATTTACATACTTTTTCCACCTGATATGAAAATGAAATTCACAGGGTTTATTAGCACAGCCAAGACCTAAATAGCTGTATATACCGCTAGTGCAATTTATCTCTGGTATTTGATCCACAGAATTTTAAAGTTTGCTAGAAATTCTCACTTGAGAAGTCTTTCCACACAAATTCACATCAACATTTACATACTTTTTCCACCTGATATGAAAATGAAATTCACAGAGTTTATTAGCACAGCCAAGACCTAAATAGTCGTATATACCGCTAGTGCAATTTATTTCTGGTATTTGATCCACAGAATTTTAAAGTTTGCTAGAAATTCTCACTTGAGAAGTCTTTCCACACAAATTCACATCAACATTTACATACTTTTTCCACCTGATATGAAAATGAAATTCACAGGGTTTATTAGCACAGTCAAGACCTAAATAGCCGTATATACCGCTAGTGCAATTTATCTCTGGTATTTGATCCACAGAATTTTAAAGTTTGCTAGAAATTCTCACTTGAGAAGTCTTTCCACACAAATTCACATCAACATTTACATACTTTTTCCACCTGATATGAAAATGAAACTCACAGAGTTTATTAGCACAGCCAAGACCTAAATAGTCGTATATACCGCTAGTGCAATTTATTTCTGGTATTTGATCCACAGAATTTTAAAGTTTGCTAGAAATTCTCACTTGAGAAGTCTTTCCACACAAATTCACATCAACATTTACATACTTTTTCCACCTGATATGAAAATGAAATTCACAGGGTTTATTAGCACAGCCAAGACCTAAATAGCTGTATACCGCTAGTGCAATTTATCTCTGGTATTTGATCCACAGAATTTTAAAGTTTTGCTAGAAATTCTCACTTGAGAAGTCTTTTCACACAAATTCACATCAACATTTACATACTTTTTCCACCTGATATGAAAATGAAATTCACAGAGTTTATTAGCACAGCCAAGACCTAAATAGTCGTATATACCGCTAGTGCAATTTATTTCTGGTATTTGATCCACAGAATTTTAAAGTTTGCTAGAAATTCTCACTTGAGAAGTCTTTCCACACAAATTCACATCAACATTTACATACTTTTTCCACCTGATATGAAAATGAAATTCACAGGGTTTATTAGCACAGCCAAGACCTAAATAGCTGTATATACCGCTAGTGCAATTTATCTCTGGTATTTGATCCACAGAATTTTAAAGTTTGCTAGAAATTCTCACTTGAGAAGTCTTTCCACACAAATTCACATCAACATTTACATACTTTTTCCACCTGATATGAAAATGAAATTCACAGGGTTTATTAGCACAGCCAAGACCTAAATAGCTGTATACCGCTAGTGCAATTAATCTCTGGTATTTGATCCACAGAATTTTAAAGTTTTGCTAGAAATTCTCACTTGAGAAGTCTTTTCACACAAATTCACATCAACATTTACATACTTTTTCCACCTGATATGAAAATGAAATTCACAGGGTTTATTAGCACAGTCAAGACCTAAATAGCCGTATATACCGCTAGTGCAATTTATCTCTGGTATTTGATCCACAGAATTTTAAAGTTTGCTAGAAATTCTCACTTGAGAAGTCTTTTCACACAAATTCACATCAACATTTACATACTTTTTCCACCTGATATGAAAATGAAATTCACAGAGTTTATTAGCACAGCCAAGACCTAAATAGTCGTATATACCGCTAGTGCAATTTATCTCTGGTATTTGATCCACAGAATTTTAAAGTTTGCTAGAAATTCTCACTTGAGAAGTCTTTCCACACAAATTCACATCAACATTTACATACTTTTTCCACCTGATATGAAAATGAAATTCACAGGGTTTATTAGCACAGCCAAGACCTAAATAGCTGTATATACCGCTAGTGCAATTTATCTCTGGTATTTGATCCACAGAATTTTAAAGTTTGCTAGAAATTCTCACTTGAGAAGTCTTTCCACACAAATTCACATCAACATTTACATACTTTTTCCACCTGATATGAAAATGAAATTCAATGAGTTTATTAGCACAGCCAAGACCTAAATAGTCGTATATACCGCTAGTGCAATTTATTTCTGGTATTTGATCCACAGAATTTTAAAGTTTGCTAGAAATTCTCACTTGAGAAGTCTTTCCACACAAATTCACATCAACATTTACATACTTTTTCCACCTGATATGAAAATGAAATTCACAGGGTTTATTAGCACAGCCAAGACCTAAATAGCTGTATATACCGCTAGTGCAATTTATCTCTGGTATTTGATCCACAGAATTTTAAAGTTTGCTAGAAATTCTCACTTGAGAAGTCTTTCCACACAAATTCACATCAACATTTACATACTTTTTCCACCTGATATGAAAATGAAATTCACAGAGTTTATTAGCACAGCCAAGACCTAAATAGTCGTATATACCGCTAGTGCAATTTATTTCTGGTATTTGATCCACAGAATTTTAAAGTTTGCTAGAAATTCTCACTTGAGAAGTCTTTCCACACAAATTCACATCAACATTTACATACTTTTTCCACCTGATATGAAAATGAAATTCACAGGGTTTATTAGCACAGCCAAGACCTAAATAGCTGTATACCGCTAGTGCAATTTATCTCTGGTATTTGATCCACAGAATTTTAAAGTTTGCTAGAAATTCTCACTTGAGAAGTCTTTCCACACAAATTCACATCAACATTTACATACTTTTTCCACCTGATATGAAAATGAAATTCACAGGGTTTATTAGCACAGTCAAGACCTAAATAGCCGTATATACCGCTAGTGCAATTTATCTCTGGTATTTGATCCACAGAATTTTAAAGTTTGCTAGAAATTCTCACTTGAGAAGTCTTTCCACACAAATTCACATCAACATTTACATACTTTTTCCACCTGATATGAAAATGAAATTCACAGAGTTTATTAGCACAGCCAAGACCTAAATAGTCGTATATACCGCTAGTGCAATTTATTTCTGGTATTTGATCCACAGAATTTTAAAGTTTTGCTAGAAATTCTCACTTGAGAAGTCTTTTCACACAAATTCACATCAACATTTACATACTTTTTCCACCTGATATGAAAATGAAATTCACAGGGTTTATTAGCACAGTCAAGACCTAAATAGCCGTATATACCGCTAGTGCAATTTATCTCTGGTATTTGATCCACAGAATTTTAAAGTTTGCTAGAAATTCTCACTTGAGAAGTTTTTTCACACAAATTCACATCAACATTTACATACTTTTTCCACCTGATATGAAAATGAAATTCACAGAGTTTATTAGCACAGCCAAGACCTAAATAGTCGTATATACCGCTAGTGCAATTTATTTCTGGTATTTGATCCACAGAATTTTAAAGTTTGCTAGAAATTCTCACTTGAGAAGTCTTTCCACACAAATTCACATCAACATTTACATACTTTTTCCACCTGATATGAAAATGAAATTCACAGGGTTTATTAGCACAGCCAAGACCTAAATAGCTGTATATACCGCTAGTGCAATTTATCTCTGGTATTTGATCCACAGAATTTTAAAGTTTGCTAGAAATTCTCACTTGAGAAGTCTTTCCACACAAATTCACATCAACATTTACATACTTTTTCCACCTGATATGAAAATGAAATTCACAGAGTTTATTAGCACAGCCAAGACCTAAATAGTCGTATATACCGCTAGTGCAATTTATTTCTGGTATTTGATCCACAGAATTTTAAAGTTTGCTAGAAATTCTCACTTGAGAAGTCTTTCCACACAAATTCACATCAACATTTACATACTTTTTCCACCTGATATGAAAATGAAATTCACAGGGTTTATTAGCACAGTCAAGACCTAAATAGCCGTATATACCGCTAGTGCAATTTATCTCTGGTATTTGATCCACAGAATTTTAAAGTTTGCTAGAAATTCTCACTTGAGAAGTCTTTCCACACAAATTCACATCAACATTTACATACTTTTTCCACCTGATATGAAAATGAAATTTACAGAGTTTATTAGCACAGCCAAGACCTAAATAGTCGTATATACCGCTAGTGCAATTTATTTCTGGTATTTGATCCACAGAATTTTAAAGTTTGCTAGAAATTCTCACTTGAGAAGTCTTTCCACACAAATTCACATCAACATTTACATACTTTTTCCACCTGATATGAAAAAGAAATTCACAGGGTTTATTAGCACAGCCAAGACCTAAATAGCTGTATACCGCTAGTGCAATTTATCTCTGGTATTTGATCCACAGAATTTTAAAGTTTTGCTAGAAATTCTCACTTGAGAAGTCTTTTCACACAAATTCACATCAACATTTACATACTTTTTCCACCTGATATGAAAATGAAATTCACAGGGTTTATTAGCACAGTCAAGACCTAAATAGCCGTATATACCGCTAGTGCAATTTATCTCTGGTATTTGATCCACAGAATTTTAAAGTTTGCTAGAAATTCTCACTTGAGAAGTCTTTCCACACAAATTCACATCAACATTTACATACTTTTTCCACCTGATATGAAAATGAAATTCACAGGGTTTATTAGCACAGCCAAGACCTAAATAGCTGTATACCGCTAGTGCAATTTATCTCTGGTATTTGATCCACAGAATTTTAAAGTTTGCTAGAAATTCTCACTTGAGAAGTCTTTCCACACAAATTCACATCAACATTTACATACTTTTTCCACCTGATATGAAAATGAAATTCACAGGGTTTATTAGCACAGTCAAGACCTAAATAGCCGTATATACCGCTAGTGCAATTTATCTCTGGTATTTGATCCACAGAATTTTAAAGTTTGCTAGAAATTCTCACTTGAGAAGTCTTTCCACACAAATTCACATCAACATTTACATACTTTTTCCACCTGATATGAAAATGAAATTCACAGAGTTTATTAGCACAGCCAAGACCTAAATAGTCGTATATACCGCTAGTGCAATTTATTTCTGGTATTTGATCCACAGAATTTTAAAGTTTTGCTAGAAATTCTCACTTGAGAAGTCTTTTCACACAAATTCACATCAACATTTACATACTTTTTCCACCTGATATGAAAATGAAATTCACAGGGTTTATTAGCACAGTCAAGACCTAAATAGCCGTATATACCGCTAGTGCAATTTATCTCTGGTATTTGATCCACAGAATTTTAAAGTTTGCTAGAAATTCTCACTTGAGAAGTTTTTTCACACAAATTCACATCAACATTTACATACTTTTTCCACCTGATATGAAAATGAAATTCACAGAGTTTATTAGCACAGCCAAGACCTAAATAGTCGTATATACCGCTAGTGCAATTTATTTCTGGTATTTGATCCACAGAATTTTAAAGTTTGCTAGAAATTCTCACTTGAGAAGTCTTTCCACACAAATTCACATCAACATTTACATACTTTTTCCACCTGATATGAAAATGAAATTCACAGGGTTTATTAGCACAGCCAAGACCTAAATAGCTGTATATACCGCTAGTGCAATTTATCTCTGGTATTTGATCCACAGAATTTTAAAGTTTGCTAGAAATTCTCACTTGAGAAGTCTTTCCACACAAATTCACATCAACATTTACATACTTTTTCCACCTGATATGAAAATGAAATTCACAGAGTTTATTAGCACAGCCAAGACCTAAATAGTCGTATATACCGCTAGTGCAATTTATTTCTGGTATTTGATCCACAGAATTTTAAAGTTTGCTAGAAATTCTCACTTGAGAAGTCTTTCCACACAAATTCACATCAACATTTACATACTTTTTCCACCTGATATGAAAATGAAATTCACAGGGTTTATTAGCACAGTCAAGACCTAAATAGCCGTATATACCGCTAGTGCAATTTATCTCTGGTATTTGATCCACAGAATTTTAAAGTTTGCTAGAAATTCTCACTTGAGAAGTCTTTCCACACAAATTCACATCAACATTTACATACTTTTTCCACCTGATATGAAAATGAAATTTACAGAGTTTATTAGCACAGCCAAGACCTAAATAGTCGTATATACCGCTAGTGCAATTTATTTCTGGTATTTGATCCACAGAATTTTAAAGTTTGCTAGAAATTCTCACTTGAGAAGTCTTTCCACACAAATTCACATCAACATTTACATACTTTTTCCACCTGATATGAAAAAGAAATTCACAGGGTTTATTAGCACAGCCAAGACCTAAATAGCTGTATACCGCTAGTGCAATTTATCTCTGGTATTTGATCCACAGAATTTTAAAGTTTTGCTAGAAATTCTCACTTGAGAAGTCTTTTCACACAAATTCACATCAACATTTACATACTTTTTCCACCTGATATGAAAATGAAATTCACAGGGTTTATTAGCACAGTCAAGACCTAAATAGCCGTATATACCGCTAGTGCAATTTATCTCTGGTATTTGATCCACAGAATTTTAAAGTTTGCTAGAAATTCTCACTTGAGAAGTCTTTTCACACAAATTCACATCAACATTTACATACTTTTTCCACCTGATATGAAAATGAAATTCACAGAGTTTATTAGCACAGCCAAGACCTAAATAGTCGTATATACCGCTAGTGCAATTTATTTCTGGTATTTGATCCACAGAATTTTAAAGTTTGCTAGAAATTCTCACTTGAGAAGTCTTTCCACACAAATTCACATCAACATTTACATACTTTTTCCACCTGATATGAAAATGAAATTCACAGGGTTTATTAGCACAGCCAAGACCTAAATAGCTGTATATACCGCTAGTGCAATTTATCTCTGGTATTTGATCCACAGAATTTTAAAGTTTGCTAGAAATTCTCACTTGAGAAGTCTTTCCACACAAATTCACATCAACATTTACATACTTTTTCCACCTGATATGAAAATGAAATTCACAGAGTTTATTAGCACAGCCAAGACCTAAATAGTCGTATATACCGCTAGTGCAATTTATTTCTGGTATTTGATCCACAGAATTTTAAAGTTTGCTAGAAATTCTCACTTGAGAAGTCTTTCCACACAAATTCACATCAACATTTACATACTTTTTCCACCTGATATGAAAATGAAATTCACAGGGTTTATTAGCACAGCCAAGACCTAAATAGCTGTATATACCGCTAGTGCAATTTATCTCTGGTATTTGATCCACAGAATTTTAAAGTTTGCTAGAAATTCTCACTTGAGAAGTCTTTCCACACAAATTCACATCAACATTTACATACTTTTTCCACCTGATATGAAAATGAAATTCACAGAGTTTATTAGCACAGCCAAGACCTAAATAGTCGTATATACCGCTAGTGCAATTTATTTCTGGTATTTGATCCACAGAATTTTAAAGTTTGCTAGAAATTCTCACTTGAGAAGTCTTTCCACACAAATTCACATCAACATTTACATACTTTTTCCACCTGATATGAAAATGAAATTCACAGGGTTTATTAGCACAGCCAAGACCTAAATAGCTGTATACCGCTAGTGCAATTTATCTCTGGTATTTGATCCACAGAATTTTAAAGTTTTGCTAGAAATTCTCACTTGAGAAGTCTTTTCACACAAATTCACATCAACATTTACATACTTTTTCCACCTGATATGAAAATGAAATTCACAGGGTTTATTAGCACAGTCAAGACCTAAATAGCCGTATATACCGCTAGTGCAATTTATCTCTGGTATTTGATCCACAGAATTTTAAAGTTTGCTAGAAATTCTCACTTGAGAAGTCTTTTCACACAAATTCACATCAACATTTACATACTTTTTCCACCTGATATGAAAATGAAATTCACAGAGTTTATTAGCACAGCCAAGACCTAAATAGTCGTATATACCGCTAGTGCAATTTATTTCTGGTATTTGATCCACAGAATTTTAAAGTTTGCTAGAAATTCTCACTTGAGAAGTCTTTCCACACAAATTCACATCAACATTTACATACTTTTTCCACCTGATATGAAAATGAAATTCACAGGGTTTATTAGCACAGCCAAGACCTAAATAGCTGTATATACCGCTAGTGCAATTTATCTCTGGTATTTGATCCACAGAATTTTAAAGTTTGCTAGAAATTCTCACTTGAGAAGTCTTTCCACACAAATTCACATCAACATTTACATACTTTTTCCACCTGATATGAAAATGAAATTCACAGAGTTTATTAGCACAGCCAAGACCTAAATAGTCGTATATACCGCTAGTGCAATTTATTTCTGGTATTTGATCCACAGAATTTTAAAGTTTGCTAGAAATTCTCACTTGAGAAGTCTTTCCACACAAATTCACATCAACATTTACATACTTTTTCCACCTGATATGAAAATGAAATTCACAGGGTTTATTAGCACAGTCAAGACCTAAATAGCCGTATATACCGCTAGTGCAATTTATCTCTGGTATTTGATCCACAGAATTTTAAAGTTTGCTAGAAATTCTCACTTGAGAAGTCTTTCCACACAAATTCACATCAACATTTACATACTTTTTCCACCTGATATGAAAATGAAATTCACAGAGTTTATTAGCACAGCCAAGACCTAAATAGTCGTATATACCGCTAGTGCAATTTATTTCTGGTATTTGATCCACAGAATTTTAAAGTTTGCTAGAAATTCTCACTTGAGAAGTCTTTCCACACAAATTCACATCAACATTTACATACTTTTTCCACCTGATATGAAAATGAAATTCACAGGGTTTATTAGCACAGCCAAGACCTAAATAGCTGTATATACCGCTAGTGCAATTTATCTCTGGTATTTGATCCACAGAATTTTAAAGTTTGCTAGAAATTCTCACTTGAGAAGTCTTTCCACACAAATTCACATCAACATTTACATACTTTTTCCACCTGATATGAAAATGAAATTCACAGAGTTTATTAGCACAGCCAAGACCTAAATAGTCGTATATACCGCTAGTGCAATTTATTTCTGGTATTTGATCCACAGAATTTTAAAGTTTGCTAGAAATTCTCACTTGAGAAGTCTTTCCACACAAATTCACATCAACATTTACATACTTTTTCCACCTGATATGAAAATGAAATTCACAGGGTTTATTAGCACAGTCAAGACCTAAATAGCCGTATATACCGCTAGTGCAATTTATCTCTGGTATTTGATCCACAGAATTTTAAAGTTTGCTAGAAATTCTCACTTGAGAAGTCTTTTCACACAAATTCACATCAACATTTACATACTTTTTCCACCTGATATGAAAATGAAATTCACAGAGTTTATTAGCACAGCCAAGACCTAAATAGTCGTATATACCGCTAGTGCAATTTATTTCTGGTATTTGATCCACAGAATTTTAAAGTTTGCTAGAAATTCTCACTTGAGAAGTCTTTCCACACAAATTCACATCAACATTTACATACTTTTTCCACCTGATATGAAAATGAAATTCACAGGGTTTATTAGCACAGCCAAGACCTAAATAGCTGTATACCGCTAGTGCAATTTATCTCTGGTATTTGATCCACAGAATTTTAAAGTTTGCTAGAAATTCTCACTTGAGAAGTCTTTTCACACAAATTCATATCAACATTTACATACTTTTTCCACCTGATATGAAAATGAAATTCACAGGGTTTATTAGCACAGTCAAGACCTAAATAGCTGTATATACCGCTAGTGCAATTTATCTCTGGTATTTGATCCACAGAATTTTAAAGTTTGCTAGAAATTCTCACTTGAGAAGTCTTTCCACACAAATTCACATCAACATTTACATACTTTTTCCACCTGATATGAAAATGAAATTCACAGAGTTTATTAGCACAGCCAAGACCTAAATAGTCGTATATACCGCTAGTGCAATTTATTTCTGGTATTTGATCCACAGAATTTTAAAGTTTGCTAGAAATTCTCACTTGAGAAGTCTTTCCACACAAATTCACATCAACATTTACATACTTTTTCCACCTGATATGAAAATGAAATTCACAGGGTTTATTAGCACAGCCAAGACCTAAATAGCTGTATACCGCTAGTGCAATTTATCTCTGGTATTTGATCCACAGAATTTTAAAGTTTTGCTAGAAATTCTCACTTGAGAAGTCTTTCCACACAAATTCACATCAACATTTACATACTTTTTCCACCTGATATGAAAATGAAATTCACATGGTTTATTAGCACAGTCAAGACCTAAATAGCCGTATATACCGCTAGTGCAATTTATCTCTGGTATTTGATCCACAGAATTTTAAAGTTTGCTAGAAATTCTCACTTGAGAAGTCTTTTCACACAAATTCACATCAACATTTACATACTTTTTCCACCTGATATGAAAATGAAATTCACAGAGTTTATTAGCACAGCCAAGACCTAAATAGTCGTATATACCGCTAGTGCAATTTATTTCTGGTATTTGATCCACAGAATTTTAAAGTTTGCTAGAAATTCTCACTTGAGAAGTCTTTCCACACAAATTCACATCAACATTTACATACTTTTTCCACCTGATATGAAAATGAAATTCACAGGGTTTATTAGCACAGCCAAGACCTAAATAGCTGTATACCGCTAGTGCAATTTATCTCTGGTATTTGATCCACAGAATTTTAAAGTTTGCTAGAAATTCTCACTTGAGAAGTCTTTTCACACAAATTCACATCAACATTTACATACTTTTTCCACCTGATATGAAAATGAAATTCACAGGGTTTATTAGCACAGCCAAGACCTAAATAGCTGTATATACCGCTAGTGCAATTTATCTCTGGTATTTGATCCACAGAATTTTAAAGTTTGCTAGAAATTCTCACTTGAGAAGTCTTTCCACACAAATTCACATCAACATTTACATACTTTTTCCACCTGATATGAAAATGAAATTCACAGGGTTTATTAGCACAGCCAAGACCTAAATAGCTGTATACCGCTAGTGCAATTTATCTCTGGTATTTGATCCACAGAATTTTAAAGTTTGCTAGAAATTCTCACTTGAGAAGTCTTTTCACACAAATTCACATCAACATTTACATACTTTTTCCACCTGATATGAAAATGAAATTCACAGAGTTTATTAGCACAGCCAAGACCTAAATAGTCGTATATACCGCTAGTGCAATTTATTTCTGGTATTTGATCCACAGAATTTTAAAGTTTGCTAGAAATTCTCACTTGAGAAGTCTTTCCACACAAATTCACATCAACATTTACATACTTTTTCCACCTGATATGAAAATGAAATTCACAGGGTTTATTAGCACAGTCAAGACCTAAATAGCCGTATATACCGCTAGTGCAATTTATCTCTGGTATTTGATCCACAGAATTTTAAAGTTTGCTAGAAATTCTCACTTGAGAAGTCTTTTCACACAAATTCACATCAACATTTACATACTTTTTCCACCTGATATGAAAATGAAATTCACAGAGTTTATTAGCACAGCCAAGACCTAAATAGTCGTATATACCGCTAGTGCAATTTATTTCTGGTATTTGATCCACAGAATTTTAAAGTTTGCTAGAAATTCTCACTTGAGAAGTCTTTCCACACAAATTCACATCAACATTTACATACTTTTTCCACCTGATATGAAAATGAAATTCACAGGGTTTATTAGCACAGCCAAGACCTAAATAGCTGTATACCGCTAGTGCAATTTATCTCTGGTATTTGATCCACAGAATTTTAAAGTTTGCTAGAAATTCTCACTTGAGAAGTCTTTTCACACAAATTCACATCAACATTTACATACTTTTTCCACCTGATATGAAAATGAAATTCACAGGGTTTATTAGCACAGCCAAGACCTAAATAGCTGTATATACCGCTAGTGCAATTTATCTCTGGTATTTGATCCACAGAATTTTAAAGTTTGCTAGAAATTCTCACTTGAGAAGTCTTTCCACACAAATTCACATCAACATTTACATACTTTTTCCACCTGATATGAAAATGAAATTCACAGAGTTTATTAGCACAGCCAAGACCTAAATAGTCGTTTATACCGCTAGTGCAATTTATTTCTGGTATTTGATCCACAGAATTTTAAAGTTTGCTAGAAATTCTCACTTGAGAAGTCTTTCCACACAAATTCACATCAACATTTACATACTTTTTCCACCTGATATGAAAATGAAATTCACAGGGTTTATTAGCACAGCCAAGACCTAAATAGCTGTATACCGCTAGTGCAATTTATCTCTGGTATTTGATCCACAGAATTTTAAAGTTTTGCTAGAAATTCTCACTTGAGAAGTCTTTCCACACAAATTCACATCAACATTTACATACTTTTTCCACCTGATATGAAAATGAAATTCACATGGTTTATTAGCACAGTCAAGACCTAAATAGCCGTATATACCGCTAGTGCAATTTATCTCTGGTATTTGATCCACAGAATTTTAAAGTTTGCTAGAAATTCTCACTTGAGAAGTCTTTTCACACAAATTCACATCAACATTTACATACTTTTTCCACCTGATATGAAAATGAAATTCACAGGGTTTATTAGCACAGCCAAGACCTAAATAGCCGTATATACCGCTAGTGCAATTTATCTCTGGTATTTGATCCACAGAATTTTAAAGTTTGCTAGAAATTCTCACTTGAGAAGTCTTTTCACACAAATTCACATCAACATTTACATACTTTTTCCACCTGATATGAAAATGAAATTCACAGGATTTATTAGCACAGCCAAGACCTAAATAGCTGTATATACCGCTAGTGCAATTTATCTCTGGTATTTGATCCACAGAATTTTAAAGTTTTGCTAGAAATTCTCACTTGAGAAGTCTTTTCACACAAATTCACATCAACATTTACATACTTTTTCCACCTGATATGAAAATGAAATTCACAGGGTTTATTAGCACAGCCAAGACCTAAATTCACAGGGTTTATTAGCACAGCCAAGACCTAAATAGCCGTATATACCGCTAGTGCAATTTATTTCTGGTATTTGATCCACAGAATTTTAAAGTTTGCTAGAAATTCTCACTTGAGAAGTTTTTTCACACAAATTCACATCAACATTTACATACTTTTTCCACCTGATATGAAAATGAAATTCATAGGGTTTATTAGCACAGCCAAGACCTAAATAGCCGTATATACCGCTAGTGCAATTTATCTCTGGTATTTGATCCACAGAATTTTAAAGTTTGCTAGAAATTCTCACTTGAGAAGTCTTTTCACACAAATTCACATCAACATTTACATACTTTTTCCACCTGATATGAAAATGAAATTCACAGGATTTATTAGCACAGCCAAGACCTAAATAGCCGTATATACCGCTAGTGCAATTTATTTCTGGTATTTGATCCACAGAATTTTAAAGTTTGCTAGAAATTCTCACTTGAGAAGTCTTTTCACACAAATTCACATCAACATTTACATACTTTTTCCACCTGATATGAAAATGAAATTCACAGGGTTTATTAGCACAGCCAAGACCTAAATAGCCGTATATACCGCTAGTGCAATTTATCTCTGGTATTTGATCCACAGAATTTTAAAGTTTGCTAGAAATTCTCACTTGAGAAGTCTTTTCACACAAATTCACATCAACATTTACATACTTTTTCCACCTGATATGAAAATGAAATTCACAGGATTTATTAGCACAGCCAAGACCTAAATAGCCGTATATACCGCTAGTGCAATTTATTTCTGGTATTTGATCCACAGAATTTTAAAGTTTGCTAGAAATTCTCACTTGAGAAGTCTTTTCACACAAATTCACATCAACATTTACATACTTTTTCCACCTGATATGAAAATGAAATTCATAGGGTTTATTAGCACAGCCAAGACCTAAATAGCCGTATATACCGCTAGTGCAATTTATCTCTGGTATTTGATCCACAGAATTTTAAAGTTTTGCTAGAAATTCTCACTTGAGAAGTCTTTCCACACAAATTCACATCAACATTTACATACTTTTTCCACCTGATATGAAAATGAAATTCACAGGGTTTATTAGCACAGCCAAGACCTAAATAGCTGTATATACCGCTAGTGCAATTTATCTCTGGTATTTGATCCACAGAATTTTAAAGTTTGCTAGAAATTCTCACTTGAGAAGTCTTTCCACACAAATTCACATCAACATTTACATACTTTTTCCACCTGATATGAAAATGAAATTCACAGAGTTTATTAGCACAGCCAAGCCCTAAATAGTCGTATATACCGCTAGTGCAATTTATTTCTGGTATTTGATCCACAGAATTTTAAAGTTTGCTAGAAATTCTCACTTGAGAAGTCTTTCCACACAAATTCACATCAACATTTACATACTTTTTCCACCTGATATGAAAATGAAATTCACAGGGTTTATTAGCACAGTCAAGACCTAAATAGCCGTATATACCGCTAGTGCAATTTATCTCTGGTATTTGATCCACAGAATTTTAAAGTTTGCTAGAAATTCTCACTTGAGAAGTCTTTTCACACAAATTCACATCAACATTTACATACTTTTTCCACCTGATATGAAAATGAAATTCACAGGATTTATTAGCACAGCCAAGACCTAAATAGCTGTATATACCGCTAGTGCAATTTATCTCTGGTATTTGATCCACAGAATTTTAAAGTTTTGCTAGAAATTCTCACTTGAGAAGTCTTTTCACACAAATTCACATCAACATTTACATACTTTTTCCACCTGATATGAAAATGAAATTCACAGGGTTTATTAGCACAGCCAAGACCTAAATAGCTGTATATACCGCTAGTGCAATTTATTTCTGGTATTTGATCCACAGAATTTTAAAGTTTTGCTAGAAATTCTCACTTGAGAAGTCTTTTCACACAAATTCACATCAACATTTACATACTTTTTCCACCTGATATGAAAATGAAATTCACAGGGTTTATTAGCACAGCCAAGCCCTAAATAGCCGTATATACCGCTAGTGCAATTTATCTCTGGTATTGTGGTTTGCTTATTTTATTGACATTAACTGCCAATGCACTTATCGGTTTAGCTTAATTTTCTAATTTAAATTTTTTTTGTATGTTTTATTCCAATAGGCCCCAAGCCATTGAATATTTTAAGAATGGTTTTTATAAAAATATAAAATTGCACGGTTAATCCACAATAAGAGGTTGCAAAAATTTTTGACAGTTTTCAAAAACTGTGTAAATTGATATTAAATTAGATTTTAATTTCGGGATAATCCTACACTTTTATGTATCAACTGCTTTTATGCAAGAAATGCTCAAAAAGTTGGGGATTTCGGGATAGCACTACATTTTTGTAACGACTACACTATTTTCGGGTTGACTACACTTTAGCCAAGAAATACACCAAAAAATTCGGGATGGATTTTCGGGCTAACTTCACCGACTTCTCGCCAGGGCCACTAAATAGCAGCTGATTATTTAGATTGCCGCACTTTGGGAGATTTTCTGATTGCTTAACCTCTCAAAGCTTGACCTATGCTTGATCTAACAGGCCGCACGCCGATAAAATTTAGAAAATAATTGTTCCACTGAATACTTGTGGTAGGGGAGACTTACTTTTTAACGACGATAATCACCGATAGTCAAATGGAAACTCGGTCGGATAGATAGCATTCACAAGGGAGATAATGGTCTTAACATCTTGTTCATGTACATTAAAGGTAAAAATCTCACAGGGAATTTTTAAACGCGGAATTACAGAGGTCTGCCGACTTATAGTATAATATTTAAACGGGAGGGAAGTTTCAAGAAGGGCAGAATCTCGACGCATTAACCGATAATTAGTCTCTAGTGATATATTTTAACCATTATTCAAATTATAATAAATAAAAATATAATAGAAATAAATTGTAGTGCATTTTATAATGGTGTGTTGTGTGCAATCAGGAAACTTTTACATCAACACAAAAACCATTTTGCTCCTCCAAGCACTTCAACTTTCCTTTTATTAATTTACTGAATCAAAGTTTATTCCTTTTTAATCTACTTCTTGTTGTCAACTTTAACTACTACAAAATAATCTTTAATGCTTATGGATTTTTCTTTTGTTGGTGTTAGCTTTAGGTGAAATTTTATATCTTGTTGCCTCATGTATTTCGGTGCCGTCTTGTCTCTTTATGTAATTTATCGTATATCATGTCGTCTATTTAAAGTTGGTAATTGCTTGTTTTTGT
Source organism: Tipula confusa (assembly GCA_963556175.1). NCBI lineage: Eukaryota > Metazoa > Arthropoda > Insecta > Diptera > Tipulidae > Tipula > Tipula confusa. The sequence goes on along the minus strand of OY744476.1, from coordinate 108,004,555 downwards.
TTTTTTTTCTACTTTTGCTTTGTTTTTCGTCTCTTTGTCGGTGATTGTTTTAGTGTGTTGGCCGTTTTTTGTCTGTGAAGTTTTCACAAAATCTTCTTTTAATCCTACGGTACTCCGTTGGTATAAAGTTTATTATTGAATGAATAAACTATAAAGTGGTTATCACAATCGTACAATACGTCCCGAGATTGACCCAGAGACAGCGGCTTTAATGAAAAATATTTATGATTTTTAAATTAATAGCCAATTAACCGTTTTATGACCAATACGTCATGTAACTGGCGAAAATCTAATTTATATACACCTTATTTTACACAAAACTTTAAAATTAATATAAATTAGATATAAAAAAATAATAAACATTACAAACCAATTAAATTAACCGTTTTATGACCAATTCGTTGTGTAATACCTGAAAATCTAATTTATATACATTTTATTTGACATAAAACTTTAAAATAATACAAATTGCTGAAAAATGACTTATTGTTAATATATTAATGTTGCGATAATAGGGTTTCGTTTTGTAGGCTGATGGTCCTGCTTATATAATCTTTTATTTTATTTTGTATGGCTTTTTTTGACATGGTAGAATTCTATCTTGTGTTTTACAAACTTGTGTTTTTTGTCCTTTCAATATACATACGCCAGTTTGTTACAACGCCAAATCATGAAACGCATATTAATGCTTCCAAAAATTGGACTTCTTAGAAAAGCAGCATTGATATAAAAAAAATGTTTTCTGTCGATATAAAATAAAATGAAAATGTTCAACAAGTTATTGTTCGTTAAACTTTAAACACGGACTTAGATTAATGACCCAATGATTATTTAAATATTCGTAAAATTCATAGAATTGTATCCGAATCAAAGCATTGGATAACATTTTTAGAATATAATGCGATTAGTCTGAATTTTAAATCACTAAACACTACAATTATCCCAAATCAGAAGAAAACTGAAGATCAAACCATTACCATTCATTTAGATTTCCCTAAATTATAATATTTTGGATACAATCAATTTTGTGCGCCCACACTATGTATGTAAATTAAAATAGAATCCCAACATTTAAAATACATTTTTTTTGCGCTTCGAGAAAAATAAAAAGATGGATTTTTTTTTTTGAAACATCGATTTTCATAATTCATTGTAATGTGGGCCGAAGAGGCACCATTGTTTGCTCACAATGAAACAAATGTACTTTGAAATTTGGTATATTACAATGTTTTGGACTTGTTCTGTATTTTTCAAAGTTCTACGATTTCATCATACATTTTTAAAGTATTTTATGCTTATGATATGCTCACCTTGGGAATTCAGATATAGCACTATGAAGTGCCATTGCCATAAACATTTGGTATGCAAATTATTTAGATGCAGAGAGACATTTAAAGTTCGCTAACATTTTAATCTTTGTCTTTTAACGACTTATGCAAAATATTTGTATATTGCGTAGTTCATGTTAAAAGTGTAGGTGAACGGTTGAACTTCAGTATAAGGATACAAATGTGATTTACGTTTCTGACGTAGGTTAAACCATAATAAATATTTATGTGACCTTGCCAAAAATCTTTGCTTAGTAAGAAAAGGATCATCTCCACTTCTTATTTTGTTTTTTATTTCCGTTACCGATTACATAACACTGATCGTTTCCAAATAAAGACCTCCGAAATTTTCCAGTTGAATGTTAATATCTAAGCAATATTTTATTTGGACATAGATTTGGAACGGTAGTCGTACATACCATAAAACTATCAGTTTTGTAACCGTAAATTTCAACTCTCTGAAAATGTTTTAGCCTTTCGTACGTATTGCCATTAAGCTAAGCGAGTTTTATTAATTGTTCAGACCAGGGATTTGGGTGGTGTAGACTATGTATGTGCTCAGATAGTTTGTTTACACACAATTCGGTCACCGATAGATTCAACGGCGAAGATTAACGGATTAAAAGTTAGACCTAGCAAGGGTTATTCATTTTGATGATAGTTGTCTAGTACGTGGTATTTCTGCAACAAGAAAATTCGTAAACGATCACTTAGAAGTATTAGTGACAAGGGTAGATAAAGGCAATACAACAGTCATAGTAAAACGGTCCGATTATGTGAACAAATTCTATGTTTTAAAAAACAATACAGTATCCATCCAAACAAAACTAAACCGGATGTTTGGCAAATTGAAGGTAGTATGATCTAAGTCGTTAAGATGCCATCATGGTGTATAGCAGTCAAACTTTATAGGCAACCAAAAATACATAAAGTAAACACGCCATATCGACCTATCGTGAGTTCGATCGAGACACCACTATATGCTTTATCCCTATATGCTGTATGCCTTTTTGTAGAGAATCTTAAATAATGCTGTAGGTAAATCTATGAGCGCTGCAAAAAAATTCGACCTAGTTTAAATAGAATATAAAACAAGTTAATCTACCACAAGATTACATCATAATATCCTTAGATTCAGTCTCGTTGTTCAGAAACATAGACAGCAATTTAGCCTTACATCTGGTAAGTGATAAATGGCAGGAAATAAAAAAGAACTCTAAAACAAAGTTGAAGAAGACGCAATTTTCGAAACAATGAACCTTGTACTTCATAACTGTGAATCTTCCTATGATGGAAAAATTACAAACAACTAATTGGGTATCCGATGGGTTCACCAGTTAGTCCAGCTATTGCTTTGTGGAAACCAAAGTATTAAGTTCTCTTAATTTCATTCCTGCTTTTTATTATTGTTATGTAGACGATATAGTTACGGCCATTCCTATACAAAAGATAGAAGAATTTTTACAAAGATTTACCGCCTTCAATCACAACATCAAATTCACAATTGAAATAGAAAATGATCGTAAATTGGCACTCTTGGATTTACTTATCATGCATTACGTAGATGGTACTCTTTCTACTGACTGTTTTCACAAATCGACATAGTCTAGTAGATATTTAAATTTTAAGTTACATCTTCCCCTATCTTACAAAAAAAGACAGTAAACCTTTTATCTAATAAAATTCTGTAATTATCCTTTGTTTTCATAAGAAAAATTTCAATCTTTTTAAATCAACTTTACTTGGAAATAACAATCCCTATTCTTTTTTTAACTCAATAATCAAATCCACTATTTATGAATGTTCTACACAGCGAAATAACCAGTCTGAGTGGCTTGCCTCTCTGTTGACAATTGATAGTCAAACCCAAACAATTGCAATATCGTACGTCAAGTCCCTACACGAAGAACTATCCCATTGTTTACAGACAGTTATTTTCAAAATTGTTGGTAAGGAACATAACATTTTAGGCAGGTCACTCTTCCCTTCCATCAAAGATCTCACACAGTTAAGTGAAAATACTAACATTGTATACAAAGTTGTACGCGAATGTATAAAAAGACGTATATTGGACAAACTCAGCAATTGTTAAGTACACGATTTCACCAGCATGTAAGAGATGCAAAAAACTGTCGTTTAAAAAAATTTCATTAGATCAGACGAGTGCATTATCTACCAATTTGCATAAAACTAATCTTGCAATTTATTTATATAATGTACAAATTCTAGAGAAGGAACCAAAACATACAACAAGACGTGTTCTAGAAAGTATTCATATTATGTATTACTGATACATAATTTTTTTTTTTTTTTTTTTTTATAACTTTTTATTTTTTATTTTAAAAAGATTTTTTACAAAGTAACTAGTCATTTTTGACTAACAGCGTTTGATTCTAATAATATAATAATAAAGCCACATCTATGTATTATTTCCATAAAGTGTTTTTTTGGTTGATTTTGCATTATGCGCACTACTCAGGTAACTCAAAAGGTTTTAGTCTTTTGAGTTTTCTTATAATACCCTCTTGATGAAGTAGTCTTACAGCTTCAATATTAGGGTGATGATGGAGCCTCTCCTGGTGTTTTTGAGCACATTTCTTGATTTCACTTGCGACTGTGTCTATTCCGAGATCTCTATGAAGGTCACTATTACGAGTGTACCAAGGAGCGTTTACAATCCCTCTAAGAACTTTATTTTGGAATCGTTGAACTATCTGTTGATTGCTGGTTTTGGTGCATCCCCATAGTTAGATACCATAAGTCCAGACCGGCTTGAGCACTTGTTTATAAAGCATAAGTTTATTATGAATAGATGACTGAGAGTTTCTTCCAATTAACCAGTTCATTTTTCTATATTTTAACTGAAGCTCTTCTGCTTTCTTTTTCACATGTACTTTCCACTTTAACTTTGCATCAAGGTTCATACCAAGGGATTTTGCTTGATTTGCATGTGGTAAATGGATATTATTGAGAGTCACAGGTAGTGGATCTATTGACCTATTAGTGAAGTTAATGTGAGTAGACTTTGATTCATGCACTTTAATTCTCCACTTAGTTAGCCAATCTTGTATATTATTTATGGCAATTTGTAGTTTGAATGAGAATTCACCGATTGTGTCACCTACAGCTAAAATTGCAGTGTCCGTATTACTCGTCTGTGGCAAATCGCTTGTAAATAGGATGAAAAGGAGTGGTCCTAAGACCCTCCCCTGCAGGACTCTTGCTTTAGCTTTTTTTATGCCGGAGTAAGTGGCTTCCTGTTTAACTCTAAAGTAACTTCTTTTCAGGTATGACTTTAACAGTTCGCAATACTCAAATGGCAGAGTTTTCTCCAATTTAAATATTAAACCATCTAACCAGACTTTGTCAAATGCCTGTGCTATATTCAGAAATATGGCTGAACAAATTTTTTTTCCTCTAAGGATTTTTCTATTAAATCTGTTATTCTTGACTTGATCGATTGTGGAGTGTTTCTCTCTAAATCCTCAGCTCCTGATTTTATAATTTCTGGTTTAATTCGTTTTAATAATAGTCTTTCAAACAGTTTTGACATGATGGGAAGAAGTGATATTGGCCTGTACGAGGTTAATTCACTTGGTGGCTTACCTGGTTTAGGTATCATTATCACTTCTGCAAATTTCCAAGATAGAGGGACATAACGTAGTCTGAAGGAAGCATTAATCATGTCCGATATTTTTTTAATAGCTTTATTAGGTAGTTGTTTAAAAATCTCTCCAGTTATCAAGTCATATCCTGGTGATTTTTTAAGTACTACATGATTCTTTATTTCTTGCTTCACTTCTTTAGCATTGGTTAATGGGATTTCCTGTCTCAAGATGGTTGTATGGTTTTCAATCAGTATATCCTGTTGATTAAGTGTTGTTAAATTGGGGTGAAAGGTACTCTCGAGATGATCAGCGAAACATTCTGCTTTTTCTTCTTTGGTTTTAGCCAGGCGACCATTATTTGTTCTTATTGGCGGTATGTGCATAACTGGCCTTTTCAGATATTTGGTTGCTTTCCACAATGAATAATGATTTATCATAGGTGAGAGATTGTAGGTATGAATTTATTGATTTATTTTTAAATTCCCGCATTTCTCTGCGTAATCGTTGTGTTAAATTATTTAATCTATTTTTGGCAACTGGTTCTCGTGTACGTTGCCATTCCCTTCGGGCACTTCTTTTCTCTAAAACTAGTGATTTAATTTCCATTGGGTAGCATTTGCCAGCTATTTTTATGTTTGTTGTATTAGTGCTTTTCCACGCTGCTTGCTGTATATCTTTGACGAGCTTCTCCACCTCTTGTTCTAATGTTTCTTCTGATGAAAGTTGTGTGTTTAAAATGATTCTATTGTTTAGTTCATTCCTAAAATTTTTCCAGTCAGTATATTTATTTGTTAACATTGGCTGCTTGTCATTTATAATTATTGTATCACTTATTATCATTAAAATAGAGGAATGGTCAGATGTGGAGTCAAATCCTTCCTGCACTTGTATATAATCAACCGGGATTTTTCTTGTTATAAAAAAGTCAATAAGATCAGGTGTTTTATTTTGATCGCTGGGCCAATAGGTTCGTTTCCCAGTAGAATGCCAGTTGCAGTTGTATTTAATTATTGATGTAGCTCTTTCCCTTTAGGTGTTGTTAGTCTTGATCCCCAGTCTGTATGTTTAGCGTTGAAGTCACCCCCGATTATGAATTTTTCACCTAGCTGCTTAAAGAAGTGTGTATAAACATTCTCTTTGATGCTGTATCTAGGTGGGCAATATATTGCGGCTACCACTACTTTGTGGTTGCGGGTATTAATGCTAACGCTAATTGCTTGTATTTCATCACTTTCAAGTTTTAGTTGTAGATCGTATTTAATATCCTTTTTTAAAATCACGGCACTGCCCCCTCGTGCATTATTATTAGGATGTACTGCTGAGTGAACTTCGTAGCCACGGAGTTTTATATGACTCTGAGTAGTAAGGTGTGTTTCAGATAATAAGCATATATCTATTTTTTCTAAATCAAGAAATAGTTGTATTTCATTTTGTCGTTGCAATATACCATTGCAGTTCCATGCAAGAATTTTTAAATTATTGGCCATGTTAATTAGCAAAGAGAGGCTACCTCTGATGCTGTTTGACTTTTTTCGAGTAAAGTGAGCCTTTGCATGATTGATATGAGTGCTCTTTCTTGCTTTTCTTCTTGTGAAGTAAGTCTATTGAGAATATCTTGTAGTATTTTATTTGTTTGGTTATTATTTGAATCATTAACTGAAGCAGAACTATATTGCCTTTTCGAGCTTCCAATAGTGAGGGCATCAGCAAATGTTACATTTGGATTAGTTCTTGATAATTTGCTTAATGTTTCGTGTGTCCTTGACTTTGTGGATATTCTTGTTGAGGCTGAGTTGATTTCCAGCCTGGTACTTTCTAAAGTTTCCCTTGTTTTGTTGCGAATTTTTTGCAAATTGGAGAATCTATTTAGATTTTTTAACTGCTTCTATTTGGACTTTCATATGGAGTATTTCGCTGATTGCATAAATATTTTTAATGTCTTCTGTTCTTTCAAAAGATAGCATATATAATGGAAGCGGTGTTTTGTCACCTCTTTTTAGCAACTGTGTAACTTCTTTTATTTTATATTGTTTCTCCAAAAGATAGTATTTTATCTCTTCTGGTTTGCATGAAGCGTGTAGTTTCTTAACAATGACTTTGGTTTGTCTTGTCAGCTTATCTTCATAAGAATACCATGTTGTTTTGTTTTCATTAAGAGCTCCTGTTAACTTTCTGTAGCTATCACTGTCTGGGACATTTATTTTGATATCACCACTATTTAGAGCTGTAGCTTGAAATTCTATCCGATTGTTGTTCATGATATTTCTAATACTTTGATAATTATCGCAATTGGATATTATAACTGGAGGTGGCCGTGGCACGTTTTTCTCCAGTTGTATATTCTTCCTTCCGGTTGAGAGTTCTTTACTTGATCGTTCCTGTTCCGCTGAAACCTGAGCTTTTTCCTCCTGTGGTACATTCCTACTTCCGGTTGGAAGCTGCTCAATTGATTGTTTCAGTTCGGGTGAAACTTGTGGTGATTTACTCATCTTGCGTTTCTTATTTTTTTTGTTACGGTTCAGGATCCATCCCGTTTCTCTGTTCAGCTCTTCTTCGTCTGTTTCATATATAACCTTTATATGATTATTGGTATCGTGTTTTTCCTGCAGCTTGGAGGTTTCTTTCTCAGATATTACTGCATTTAGAGCAACTTTTAACTCCTTGTTTTCTCGCTTTAAGCTTTAGAGGTCTTTGTTTAGATTTAACGTTAACTTTTCTATTTCGTAAATCTTATTGCGCAGTTCTGCGTTATCCCTTTCCAAGGTGTTCGCTAATGGTGGTGGTGATCTACCCACCCTGGGTTTTGGTCCAAATGGGTTGACTTGCCTAAGAGAGCTGTTAAACAATGATTGGCTCACCCCAGAATCCGTTGAGCCAGCCTCGTTAGAGGGTGAATTTGCCAGCTGCTTAGCTGGTTTACCACCTGGGGTACAATTATCTGAATTAGTTGTACTCATTGTTTATTTTACTGGTCATGGAGCATCTACCACTCTGACCAGTACGAGTTGGTAGTGGGTCTGGTTTGAAAACTTCATTTACTAAGTTCTCGATAGTCGGTTATACCGCCGTGTCTCGGTCGCCAGAGCCTCGTTAGTTGCCTAGCAGGGTGCACCACGTGCAGGTGAGGATGACATTTGAGCTGTTTGCAGACCACTTAGCTTAAGCCCCCTTTCCCACCCCATACACACCCCATCCCCGTTACTGATACATAATAACATCAGATTAATTCCATTCGCAAAATAATTTTCGGCTATTTCCTTCAAATGTTTATAATATTAGGCACACTTCACAATCTATCGTTGTATTTTGTTTTTCACATTTTTTTATGATTTTATTCTATGCCTTTTTTGCTCATATTTCTTTCATTTTTATAGATCATTTCGGACTGTCAAGATTATACTACAAGCGAAAATGCTGCCATCTTTTAGAATGTGGTATGTTGTACACGTATGCCACTAGATGTCAGTTAAAGTGTCAAAATATATTATTCGAAAATATGGATAATATATTTTGTGGTAAATAATCCTAATTGTATGTAAATACACTAAACAACGAACATAATTCCTGTTGGAATTATCTCGTACAACAACAAATTTAAAACAAGCAACAAATCATGGCTGAATATCATTTTCATTCGAACAAACTTTAGAATACCGTGAAATACTGTTTAAATTATGTATTACATTTTTTTATGTTAGATTAAGTATTTTTTCTTTCTTATTTGTTGATTTGTAATATTTTATGTTTTCCGTAATATAACAAAAATTATCTTACAGCAATGTTTGTTACTATATACTTTGATCGTGCTGTCTTTTTCGTAAAATATAGCTTACTACATACTTTGATCGTGCTGCATCTTTCAAAAAATATGGTATACTAAATACTTTGATCGTGGCGCCTCTTTCGGAAGACATGATCTATTGTTATCTGTCTCTTTTTTCGTTTTGCGTATATATTACGTTTACCGCCAAATCTATTGTCAACATCAATCAAATGTTGAACTTGAAATAATTTTAGGATACATAAAAAGAATGACCTGTACACAAACGGGAAAATCCATAAATATTAAATTGGTTTCCAATTGGGAAACTATTGTGTGTTAAAAACAAAAATATATTTTTAAGTTAACAATTTGTAAGTTTATGGTTATATCAAAGATAATATAATAGTACAAGATAATTGTATATTATATCTTTGGTTATATCATAGATAAAAGAATTTACTAAAGATTTCCCATTTTCGCAATTACAATAAAAAAATCAAACTTCTGATGTTTCCAATTTTATCAATGTATTTGTGATTTTATATTATTCGATAGTATAAAATAAAAAAATAAAATAAAAAATACCATAGAGAAACTCTTGTGTACCAAATGAGAAATCTATAGTCATTTCTTTTATCTATTGTTATAGGCAGTGCTGCCGCGCTGTTCTAATTTTGGGTACCACAAAATTTTAAATTGGGTGCCTCTCAGTGCCTCAACGGAAAATTACATTCGCATACAAAAATAATTTTTTACGAATGAAAAACTTTACTTTATTTAATAACGAAAAACATAGATTTATATTAATAATAAAATAAATTAAATTAAACATAAAAAAAAGAAAAAAAATTATTAAAAAAAATAAATTACATTTCAAATATAGTATGTACTATAATACTATGAATTCCACTACATATATGTAGTTTACTTTTAAACATTCCAAATTATGCGAGCTTATATTTAGCCACTAAATTTTTGGATGGAGCCAATCACATAAATTATCCTTTATTAGTTGCTTACTGATCCTATTTTTTGTTTTTATGTTGTTTAAATCGCAAATTAATCGCCCCGCGGCAGCACTACTATGCAGTAAACTTAATAAATTTCTTTAAATTTGGAAATCTTAATTCACCCATACCATTTTTTAATAAAAATATTTTGCCCCAAAAATCCGTCAAATTCGAAGATACCGGAACAAATTTTTAAAAAAGAATTGTTCTGTATTCTTCCTCTACTTCATCAATATTTCCCAAACATAACTATGGGGAAATAGATTTATTAGCGGAATAAGGGATACTCCTAGGTTCTCGGGATCTATACTTTGGATACTGATGAGATGTCCTTTAAATCGAAACGACTAATTATTTGTTGGCAAAGTACTATTTTTTACATTTTGCTTTAATTGTCAAAATACTTTGTGCCGGTAAATCGTATTTAGATATTTCTAGTTCAGCCTTTAGCCCTAAGTAAACTAAATTTAAATCAACATAAATGTAATCTAAATTATAATTAATAGTATCTAGATTATTTTCATCGATGTGTTCTTTGCTAACAAAGCTATGTAACACAGTTAAAATAAAACTTTTTACGGTGGGCAGTAGTTTATAAATTTTAGGAGATTCGCTCTGGAATTCCTTATTTAAATTGTTCGTCAATTTTAACGTATACGACAGAAAATAAAAATATATTAAATTATTTAGATTTAATTCATCAGATACTTTGGCCGCCAAATCTCTATAAACATTTTTTGACTCAAATTTCTCAAATAAGAAACAGTGTTGCAATGGTTTCCACTGCTCTAAAATTCTTGATATAACTTCTTCTAATGCCAGCCATCGTGTTGTAGTTGTTCGGAAAATTTTGTGAGCTGGCACATCAAAAAAGTTTTGGAAAGATTTGAACTCGTTTTGCCTTTTTGTTTGGCAGCCTTTGACGAACATAGATAAAGCGGATGGCACGTACATTCAAGCGAATATATGTGGGGATTTGCATTTGAGTAATGCCTGAACGCCAGCATTTTTGTCCATCATGACACTTTCATTGTCCGCCCCAAATCCGATCAAATTTTCCAATGACATTTCATGAGCGTTAAAAAAATTGGCTATACAGTCAAAAACCGACTAAGCATTGCTAAAAAGCTAACTTTTGTCGATTTTGTCGCATTGTCGAAATATCTGGCAATTAATGCTAAGCATTTCTTAGAACTTACATCTGTTGTGTTATCTATTATCAACGAAAAAGATTGACTTTGTAAAATTTTTGTAAGATTTTTGTGATAGTGTCAGTTTCCTTTGTACTACTAAATTTAAGCCTTTTACAAACTTTTGAATCGGGGTCAATGGATTTAATTGGATCAACTAGCGAATCAATCAAGTTAAAAGGCAAGTTGTTTCTTATTAGGAACATTAAAATATTTAAATCGGCAACTTTATGTTTTACACTTAAATGTTGCTCACCAACACCATCCAACTCACCGATGCGTGTTTATTATTTCAAGGAACTTATTACATTTCGTTTATTACGTTTCAATAAGAACAAATTATTTGTTAGTGGTCGCTCGCAGTACTTGCAGAAAGCTCGCGCTTTCTTTTCAATCAACCAAGGAAAAGCTGTTAACCAATTAACGTTAAATTTTCGATCTGCTGTAGATGTCGATGTTCCTTTTTTATTGCAACTAAAATAAATTAGGAAAATGAGCCCAAGCATTCTCAAAAAATAAGTTTTTCCTTTTTATACCTATCTTTATTTTTATTTGGTGACAACTGACTGTTTACTTCCATTGATTCCAAAGCATCATTTGGCTGTGAAGAACTCGATGGTGTTAGTGTGTTAACGATACTCGAATTCGGCCAAAATCATAAAAATAAACACTTTCCGATCTCAAAGTTTTTTTTGCTTACGTACGTTACCTCTGTTTTGCCGTAAAATCCTCAGTTCTCTTGCCTAATTCAATAGATGCAAATTCAGAAGCTTCATTAGTAGTACCCGGTACTCTACTTCTACTCGAAACTGGGGTTGATGAGCATATTTTTTTGAAACTATAAAGTTTGGTTTGTTATTTAAAAATAAATCACATACACATATATCACTGCTTTAAATAATACTTTAAAAGCGTTTGTTTACTTTTTTATTTTTATTCATTTCGTACACGAAACATAAAACACAAATAACAACGTTCAAGAAAGTCAGCATCCAGCAAAAGACAATACGGATTCAGCAAAACTGCGTTTGATAGAGTAAGTAATCAACAAAAATAATTAGGCCTAATAGAATATAGATGGAACTCTAACAATAAACGAAAATCACAAATTTAAATATTATAATTATTTATAAAATAAAAATCAGTGTCACACTTTTTCACTTTCCTTGTAAGTGCTTCTTTGTAAGTGCTTCCTTGTAAGCGCCTCACTTTCCTTGTAAGTGCTTCAAAGGCATTAAAGTGCCTCATTTGGCAGCGCTGGTTATATGTTAAAAATAAAATTATTGGTTTTGAACCTATATATTTTTTTATAATTTATTATTAATAATATGTATACATTTATTATTTTAACGTTTTGATCATAATTTTTTGTTTTTTTTTAATTTTTTAATGAAAAATGGTTGGCTTCTGAAACGTTCAAAAAATAAATTTATATTATTAATAATAAATTATAAAAAAATATATAGGCCCAAAACCAATAATAATAAAATTTGTATGCATATATATATATATATATATATATATATATATATATATATATATACATATATATATATATATATATATATATATATATATATATATATATATATATATATATATATATATATATATATATATATATATATATATAAAAGATTATTAGGCTAATTTATTTATTAAAAATAAAATTAATGGTTATGAGCCTATTTTTTTTATAATTTTTTATTAATAATATAAGTTAATTATTTAACTTTTCGGATGTTAATCACATCCATCATTAGTAAAATCAAAATAAAAAGTATACAATATGAAAAAAAAAACAATTATACATTAAAAAATTAATCAAAATGTAAACCCTCAAAAACAGTTAAAAGCCATTGAAATTGTGATCATAGAAAATAAAACAGGTAAAACAACACAACAAAATGAAAAATTACAAGTAACAAAAATTAAAACTCTCGTCAAAAGATGGGGTTTTACCAAAAAAAATAAAAATTTTTTTTTTTAATAAAAAAAATTTAAAAAAATATATAAACTGTCACTTATGTATTTTAAAGTCAATGGTTGTAAGTATTTTGTAAATACGCACAGTTAGATTGTTTATTTAAACAATTTGGATTTAATTTAATATGAATCATTTCTAATACTCTTCTTATTGATGGTCTTGGCTCTCTACTTAGAATTTTAATATTATCCATAAAAATTTCGTGTTTAGAATTGTGTAAATGTGTGGATAAGGCACTGGCAGTGTCTGAACTAATATTTAAAAAAAAGTTGTCATCTAATTGATAATTGTCCTGTTAAAGATCGTTGCCTTACATACAAAATTTACCATCATATAGTCGCCTATATATGACTACTAGACATTTTTGAAAACCTCAAACTTCGCTAATAGGAAAATCTGTATTTTTACCACCGGTTCCTGAAAACAATTTTGGCGCTTCATAAACCTGCAGCAATGTTTTAGTAATGTTGAATTCTGACACGATGCTTAATTATTACAAAAACAAAATTGCTATAGCATACAAAATCGAAAAGGAGATCAAATCACAATTCGATTTCAAGCAATAAATGCGAAATTCTTTTTATTTAAAATTTCGTAATTTTTGCTTAGATTTCGATAACATGCGATAACATCGATAATATGCTATAAGTGTAGATATCACTACAATTTCGATGTTTACACCGATGATAGACGATTACAATATATTAACAAGAATAGCCTCTACCAGAAGGCAGGACATTTATGGTGACGATCTTCTGACTAGGTCTAATTCGAAGGATAAACTTCTCGATATCAAGGAAATAGACTCGTTCATACTACAGTCTGCTAGTATGCATATCCGAATACAGTGCTAAATTAATTTATCTCTTTTTGCTGATGTACCTTATAAGAATCATAAGCAACTTGTGCAAATACAGGATCTATTAAAACATTAGGATTATATTGGCAATCTAACTCCTATACATTCCGCATTAATGTCAACCTTAGCAAAGGTTCTCCGAGAACAATAAAATGTACAGTTATTTCTGAAATAGTTAAAATTGTTGACCCTAATTGGATTGATATGCCGGTTGTAGATATAAATTTCAATGCGTATCTATGCAAATGGTTTTTCTCCTACGTTCTACGGCTGATACATAATGTGAGAAAATCTGATGATCATCGTACAGATCCGATTTGTTCTGCAGAATAAAATAGCCTTCTAGCTGTTATTCGATTGGTACAAAAGGCATCATATATATACAAAAGTGAAGGTAAATATTTTCAAAATTCTTTATTGTCCTACACATTAAAACATTCCACATTGCTACCACCTAAACAATTCTTTACAGAAGCAGTATTTTTTTATATTCATAGAACTCACTTTCACGTTTCTCTCAAGGGTTTCTGGTTGTCGTACGATGTAATTAGTTGCCAATAATCAAAAGCTGCTTAGCTCAAAAGAGTTGATGTTTCAGCAATGTGTGAGCTGTACTGGGGCAACACCAATATTGGTACAACGAGCAACCCGCCATCGAAAAGTGTTGACCAGTAATTTCCTTACAGTAGGTGTTGGCTACTGCGAGCCATTTTATGTATACTTTCTGATACTGGAACGAGTATACCGACAATGAATTACCTTGCCGTCTTCGGATGCTTTTCAACAAGAGCTGTTTATCTAGAGTTGGCAGCGGCACTTTTAACGGTATCATTTAAGGGCACATACAATATTTTTTTACGTCACGCGTCCTACCAAATAAAATTATCTCCGCTAATAACCAGTTTTGTGGGTGTTGTTTGAACTTCTGTAAGCCTTCGACCTACAATCTGAAATTCAACTTAAGTGTCAACGCGATACAAGACCACAATTTTATTTTGTTAAGCGAAACTGACCATAATCGTCAACAGCGAGCACTATAGATCGTTAAATGAGCCACTTATTGCAAGCTAAACTAGCTGATATGGATACCGAAGTCATCGAATATTCTTTTATAGTGAAATAAATAAATATATATATATATATATATATATATATATATATATATATATATATATATTTTTTTTTTTTTTTTTTGCTTTATTTTGTAATTTGACATTTATTTTATTTATACAACTACATATATCTTTTAAATGCTATAATTCTACATTATTGGATCTATAATATAGGCAAAAATCTAAGTTCATCATTTAAATTACATTTAAAAATTTAGCTGCTCGAACCTTAATGGTTATAGCACAGCTTCACAAATATTATGTTTACAATTTTGAATTTAACTAGAGTTTTGGTAAAAAAAAATAACTCTTTCATAAATATACATGTTCTACTTATAATACTTAAACTTATTTACCACTTACATAACTATTTATTACAACTGCAATAATAATTCATTCATATTTTAATTAATTGAGGCAAACTTTAAATGTTCCGTTAATTTCTTTTAAAAAGTAATTAAATTTACAGTAATTTTATTTTCATGAGGGAGTTTATTATATTCCTGTAATCCCCGATACAGTATATTATTATTTGAAGCACGCGTTCTGAAATGATCAATTACAAAATGTGATTTCCTTCTCGTGCTATATTCATGTTGATTCTGAACTCGGGCCAGATCGAAATTGTGCTTAATTTTATTATTTATTATTTTATTTGTCAAAATTAATAGGAGTGGAATTCATGAAAAAGCTTCTTACTTGGGTATCTTATTGGTACATTAATTATGTATTTTAGCACACGCTTCTGTAAAATTTCTAGCTCCTTCAACTTATACTCAGCGCATCCACTCCAAATCGGGTTAAGATATATCAACCTCGATTGAATATATGCGTGGTAAAGAAGTAATAGAGATTTTTTCTTTATTACATGTTTTATCCGATTGATAGCAAAAATATATGGTACTATTGATTTCTTAACTTTTCTAATATGATCAGACCATTTTAGTTGACTATCACTAACCCCAGATAAGTATACTTATAGTCACTCTTTCAATAATAAAAGAATTATAAGTAATGGGGTTGTTATTTAAAACATCTACTTCGAGATTTTTGTTCTCAAACAGCATATATTTGGTTGTATCATGATTTAATGTGAGCCGATTTATATCAAACCATGTTTTAAGTGTCTGCAAATCTTGTTGCATTTGTAAAAGTAGTGCTGCAAGAGATTTTGCTGCATACATAATCAAACAATCGTCCGCGTAAAGTTTCAAATTGCCTTCAAGATTTATGAAAGTTATGTCATTTATATAAACGTTGAATAGCATTAGTCCCAAAATAGAACCTTGTGGTACACCAATATTCCAAATTTCATCAGCACAAATATAGTTATTAACTTTTTGATTCCTATTACATAAATAACTTTGAAACAAGTTAAGTTTGATTAATATTATTTCATGTTTGACTGGATCAAAGGTTTTTCGTAGATCCAAAAACAAACAACCTGAAAATAACCCTTGACCAATGTTTCTACTACTGTAATCAGTGAAGTTTAAATAAGCAGCTGTTGTATTAGAATTGACAGTGAATCCAAATTGACGATTACTAACTATACTATTCACCGTTAAAAATTTGTTGAACCTTTCTAGAATTACTTTTTCAAACACTTTAGATAGAGCGTTCAGAATGGAAATGGGTCTATAATTTGAAAGCTCTGTTTCATTCCCAGATTTGTGCACTGTTGTGTACTGTAACTGTTGCAATTTTACAGTAGCTAGGAAAAACTCCAGTATAAAAAGTTTCATTTATGTAATTAACCAGTAATGGGCTTATATAGTTAACTGTGTGTATGAGAACTTTTGTGGAAATCTGTTCCACTCCTGTAGCTGCATTTAGATTTAATTTTAAGTTAATATTTTTTATTTCTAATTCTGATGCTGGCCAAAGCTGAAATTTAATATCGTATTTTAAATAATCAAAATCATTGACAGTAGGCCGCATAAAACTACTTGTACTGGTTTGAGCAATGCTCACGAAATAATTATTAAAACAATCTGCAATTTCTTGCTCACTAGTTATTAGTTGTCCATTAATTTTAATTGAGTTAACCGTTTTTTTTGTAACTATCACGATTAAAGATGATTTCATTGAAATATTTCCATAGTTCTTTAGATTTTCTTATATATAAAATCAAAACTTCTTTTACGCTTTGCCATCTTTACTTTGGAGCTAAGTAAAGAACTTAGAAGTTTATGTTTTTCAGTCAAAAATGTGTCGTTTTTGAATTTATTTTTTAATTTAAAAAACTTTTCGCGTTCTGATATTAAATTTTTTATTTCTGTGTTCATCCAAGGAGCATGACCAATTTTAGATTTTTTCTTTACAGTACGAGTATTAGCAACTATAATTTCTTTTAAATAATTTCCAGAATATATTTGAAGAGTTATGCACTTTAACCCATAAACTATTATCATAAATATTTTTGTAATCTAAAATTTTATGAACTATGTTATCCATTTGTTGTGGAATTGTAATCTTAGATACTTGTAATAATAGCTGCTAGTGATCAGACAAGTATGTATCTGACGTGTTTATGGTATAAGTAGGTGAGTTGATCCGAAATTATGTGATTAATAAGTGTATTGATCCCATTACTAACCCGCGATGCATGCTCTCTATGAAAACGTGACCAACAGAATTTACTAAGGTGGTATAGTTTGAGACAACTGAATCTTGAAAATCTAAAAGATTTATATTGAAGTCACCAATAAATATGTTATGATTATATTCATTCAAATATTTGTCAAGCATACTTCAAAAATTTTTAATTGAATTTTTAGGTTATCGATAAATTGCAATAATGTTCATATTTATTTCAGTCAGCTTAATTCCAACTGTTTGACAGAAATCATAATCATCAGCAAATATATATAATATAATAGAGAATATATATATATATATATATATATATATATATATATATATATATATATATATATATATATATATATATATATATATAAATCAGGTCAATACACTTTTTATGTATTTTCTAAAATTATATAAATAAATTTTGCATTTATGGTTTATAATTAGATTTCAACATAATCTCCAACATGCGTGTGAAGTTTTTCCTAACTTTTACTAAAACTACAAAAACAACATTATATATGCACTAGTATTAGTAAGAATTAGTAAAAAAGATCACATTTAGGCGAAATTCAATTTTAAATTAAATCAATAATTTTACAAAAAATAAAAGTAGAACTATAGTTAATAATTACTTCATTATTGCACAAAAAATTAATCATAAAAAATTTAAAAATACAAATTTAAGAACATTTGCTTCGATGTGTTGTTATTAATAAACTTGTCTCCATACTAAACATTTAAGTAAATATGAATTTTAAACTAGCTCAATGTATTGGCCTAAGATACATTCCCAGGCTTTACTAACTACCTCGTAGGTGTTTAGCACCATATTCACTAATATTGCTAGATTGATGATAGTTCATGGAACATCTTGGCAAGGTTTCATCAACTTCTAATGGGGACCTCGTAGTGTACCATGACATTGAAAATCAAAAAATTGTATATGGCCGAATATGTACTTCTAGCTAGGCTTTACTAACTACCTCGTAGGTGTTTAGCACCATATTCACTAATATTGCTAGATTGATGATAGTTTATGGAACATCTTGGCCAGGTTTCATCAACTTCTAATGGGGACCTCATAGTGTACCATGACATTGAAAATCAAAAAATTGTATATGGGCCGAATATGTACTTCTAGCTAGGCTTTACTAACTATCTCGTAGTTGTTTAGCACCATATTCACTAATATTGCTAGATTGGTGATAGTTTATGGAACATCTTCGCCAGGTTTCATCAACTTCTAATGGGGACCTCGTAGTGTACCATGACATTGAAAATCAAAAAATTGTATATGGGCCGAATATATACTTCTAGCTAGGCTTTACTAACTACCTCGTAAGTGTTTAGCACCATATTCACTAATATTGCTAGATTGATGATAGTTCACGAAACATCTTGGCCAGGTTTCATCAACTTCTAATGGGGACCTCATAGTGTACCATGACATTGAAAATCAAAAAATTGTATATGGGCCGAATATGTTCTTCTAGCTAGGCTTTACTAACTACCTCGTAGGTGTTTAGCACTATAGTCACTAATATTGCTAGATTAATGATAGTATATGGAACATCTTGGCCAGGTTTCATCAACTTCTAATGGGGACCTCATAGTGTACCATGACATTGAAAATCAAAAAAATTGTATATTGGCCGAATATGTACTTCTAACTAGGCTTTACTAACTACCTCGTAGGTGTTTAGCACCATATTCACTAATATTGCTAGATTGATGATAGTTTATGGAACATCTTGGCCAGGTTTCATCAACTTCTAATGGGGGCCTCATAGTGTACCATGACATTGAAAATCAAAAAATTTTATATGGGCCGAATATGTACTTCTAGCTAGACTTTACTAACTATCTCGTAGGTATTTAGCACCATATTCACTAATATTGCTAGATTGGTGATAGTTCATAGAACATCTTGGCCAGGTTTCATCAACTTCTAATGGGGGCCTCATAGTGTACCATGACATTGAAAATCAAAAAATTTTATATGGGCCGAATATGTACTTCTAGCTAGGCTTTACTAACTATCTCGTAGGTGTTTAGCACCATATTCACTAATATTGCTAGATTGATGATAGTTTATGGAACATTTTGGCCGGGTTTCATCAACTTCTAATGGGGACCTCGTAGTGTACCATGACATTGAAAATCAAAAAATTTTATATGGGCCGAATATGTACTTCTAGCTAGGGTTTACTAACTACCTCGTAGGTGTTTAGCACCATATTCACTAATATTGCTAGATTGATGATAGTTTATGGAACATCTTGGCCAGGTTTCATCAACTTCTAATGGGGACCTCATAGTGTACCATGACATTGAAAATCAAAAAATTGTATATGGGCCGAATATGTACTTCTAACTAGGGTTTACTAACTACCTCGTAGGTGTTTAGCACCATATTCACTAATATTGCTAGATTGATGATAGTTCACGAAACATCTTGGCCAGGTTTTATCAACTTCTAATGGGGGCCTCATAGTGTACCATGACATTGAAAATCAAAAAATTTTATATGGGCCGAATATGTACTTCTAGCTAGACTTTACTAACTATCTCGTAGGTATTTAGCACCATATTCACTAATATTGCTAGATTGATGATAGTTCGTGGAACATCTTGGCCAGGTTTCATCAACTTCTAATGGGGACCTCGTAGTGTACCATGACATTGAAAATCAAAAAATTGTATATGGGCCGAATATGTACTTCTAGCTAGGCTTTACTAACTATCTCGTAGGTGTTTAGCACTATAGTCACTAATATTGCTAGATTGATGATAGTTCATGGAACATCTTGGCAAGGTTTCATCAACTTCTAATGGGGACCTCGTAGTGTACCATGACATTGAAAATCAAAAAATTGTATATGGGCCGAATATGTACTTCTAGCTAGGCTTTACTAACTACCTCGTAGGTGTTTAGCACCATATTCACTAATATTGCTAGATTGGTGATAGTTCATGGAACATCTTGGCTAGGTTCCATCAACTTCTAATGGGGACCTCGTAGTGTACCATGACATTGAAAAGCAAAAAATTGTATATGGGCCGAATATGTACTTCTAGCTAGGCTTTACTAACTACCACGTAGGTGTTTAGCACCATATTCACTAATATTGCTAGATTGATGATAGTTCATGGAACATCTTGGCAAGGTTTCATCAACTTCTAATGGGGACCTCGTAGTGTACCATGACATTGAAAATCAAAAAATTGTATATGGGCCGAATATCTACTTCTAGCTAGGGTTTACTAACTACCTCGTAGGTGTTTAGCACCATATTCACTAATATTGCTAGATTGATGATAGTTTATGGAACATCTTGGCCAGGTTTCATCAACTTCTAATGGGGACCTCATAGTGTACCATGACATTGAAAATCAAAAAATTGTATATGGGCCGAATATGTACTTCTAACTAGGGTTTACTAACTACCTCGTAGGTGTTTAGCACCATATTCACTAATATTGCTAGATTGATGATAGTTTATGGAACATCTTGGCCAGGTTTTATCAACTTCTAATGGGGGCCTCATAGTGTACCATGACATTGAAAATCAAAAAATTTTATATGGGCCGAATATGTACTTCTAGCTAGACTTTACTAACTATCTCGTAGGTATTTAGCACCATATTCACTAATATTGCTAGATTGATGATAGTTCGTGGAACATCTTGGCCAGGTTTCATCAACTTCTAATGGGGACCTCGTAGTGTACCATGACATTGAAAATCAAAAAATTGTATATGGGCCGAATATGTACTTCTAGCTAGGCTTTACTAACTACCTCGTAGGTGTTTAGCACCATATTCACTAATATTGCTAGATTGATGATAGTTCATGGAACATCTTGGCAAGGTTTCATCAACTTCTAATGGGGACCTCGTAGTGTACCATGACATTGAAAATCAAAAAATTGTATATGGGCCGAATATGTACTTCTAACTAGGCTTTACTAACTACCTCGTAGGTGTTTAGCACCATATTCACTAATATTGCTAGATTGATGATAGTTTATGGAACATCTTGGCCAGGTTTCATCAACTTCTAATGGGGGCCTCATAGTGTACCATGACATTGAAAATCAAAAAATTTTATATGGGCCGAATATGTACTTCTAGCTAGACTTTTCTAACTATCTCGTAGGTGTTTAGCACCATATTCACTAATATTGCTAGATTGATGATAGTTTATGGAACATTTTGGCCGGGTTTCATCAACTTCTAATGGGGACCTCGTAGTGTACCATGACATTGAAAATCAAAAAATTGTTATGGGCCGAATATGTACTTCTAGCTAGGGTTTACTAACTACCTCGTAGGTGTTTAGCACCATATTCACTAATATTGCTAGATTGATGATAGTTTATGGAACATCTTGGCCAGGTTTTATCAACTTCTAATGGGGGCCTCATAGTGTACCATGACATTGAAAATCAAAAAATTTTATATGGGCCGAATATGTACTTCTAGCTAGACTTTACTAACTATCTCGTAGGTATTTAGCACCATATTCACTAATATTGCTAGATTGATGATAGTTCGTGGAACATCTTGGCCAGGTTTCATCAACTTCTAATGGGGACCTCGTAGTGTACCATGACATTGAAAATCAAAAAATTGGATATGGGCCGAATATGTACTTCTAGCTAGGCTTTACTAACTACCTCGTAGGTGTTTAGCACCATATTCACTAAAAAAAATGTGGAGACTATGTATCCTAATGTTATACATTGCTTTATAGTGGAGATGATCTCGGCAATCGTTGTGTTGGTTTCTTTAGGGTTCCAGGTGACATAGGCTGTTTATGATTTCAAAGCTGTTGATAATCGTTTGTATAAGCTACGTTTACGCATGCGGTTAGCTAACATGTCAATCATTTGTTGTAATGCACCCATTGATGTTAGCCACCCAAAGATTTTACAATAATTTGGATAATGTGATGGGATCCAAAATTGTATTAAAATTGTAAAATTGTGATTGGTGTCTTAAATGCTAGAGTTTACCGAGCAAACGGTGCAGTGGTTGGGTTCGGGAGGTACCGGGCTCGAATCCCAACAGGGGAGGGTTGCAAAAGAGGTTTTTCATCATCTGATTTCAATCGGTGATGACGATGAATACAACTATGACCCCCTGTTGAAATGCATAATCCATGGGCGGAACCATCGTCCATGCAAGTGCAGGCTGGTTGGAGCAATGCGATGTGCAGATGGTATTCAGAGCGAACCTGTATTCGTGCGTCCTCCATTTGGCTGGAGACCGTGTAAGGTAGGACATCAAAAACTAACCGCGAAAAAGTTGGGTGTGCTTCGGCCCCATAACAGGTGGCATAGATATGCACAAAGAAATAAAAATGCTAGAGATGGCAAAACTCAGGACTTATGTGGAAAAATAGGTCTTCACGCTTATCATCAACTAGCGACTAATAATAGGGAAAGACTGGTGTACTTTGCGATCGCGCATGACTTCATTGTGGCTATCACAATCTTATCTCATAAAAATATATATTTCGAAATATGGACATACCCTTGTAATAGTCCCGAAGTCGAGCAGGCGACTCTAGGTATGGTAAAAATTAAACCAACAACAATGATTGGTTTGATGAGGAGTGTCGTCTTGCTGTCGAGCAACAGTCATTCAACCTATAAAGAAGCGAGAGTACGTTTCATATTCGCACAGGAGAACAAAGCGGTCGTGGCTAAGAGAACCGTCACGCGAACTTGTTGACGGAAACAGCGTGAATGCTGGAAGGCCAAGGTCTTAAGAGTACAACAACTCAGCTATGAGTACAGTTCTCATAACTTTTTTATAGAAGTCACTGATCTGCACCATACCATCAGACCTAGGTCCATCGCCATTTGGGACTAGGATGGAAATATCCGTGTTATTATCAATGCAGTGATCGACACTGAAAGGGACATTTCTCTGATTTACTCAATGTTCAACACGTGTCAAATGTTGTATTTTAAAGTTGTCAAATTCAGACTGCGGAGATGTGCATAGATGACCCATCATACGAGGAGTTTACACAGGCCATGTAAAAAAAAGAAAAGTTCCGCTGTGGTTGATTGCATTAATTCCGTGCTCTTAATATTCGATTTGCATGGCAAAGCGAAGTTAAATGTCTGATGAATGGAAAGTGGCTGCGTTGTGAAGTTACCACTCAAAATGTGAACACTATTGCAACGTAGCTCTCCTTTGCACAGCATACAAATTACTGTCTTACACATAGTATTAGAAAGAATCACTCCTCTGGAGGAAGAAATTATAGGTGACTACCAAGGAGGATTTTGTCCTAATCAATAAGTCACTAATCAATTTTTTCACTAAGAATGATTCTTAATATTACGAAACATCTCGTGACGTACACCTGGTGTTCTCAGATTTCTACCAGACTTATGACTCAATTCATCGAGATAGCTTATGTTTTGCTTTGCAATTTCTGGGAATACCTGACAAATATGTGCGTTTATGTAAATGACAGCAACGCAATCACAATGTTGTGTCAAAGTTGTAAACAAGCTATCAGGATTTTTTACAATTAGCTCTGGGGTACGGCAAGAAAACGTTGTCCTCGATATTTTAAATGTCATGTTAGAATTTATCTTTCGTAAAAGTGGAACTTCTTGTATTGTAGGTCCAATCACTGTCAGTGTAATTGGGCTGAATGGCAACGGTTTCAAAGAACTACTGGAAAATCAATGAGTTCAAAACAAAATTCAAGATCACTGGTGTAAGTACAAAACTTCAAAACCGTGTACTGAAAAAGTTAAATATTTTCTGTAAAATAAAATTATGTTTATGATCAGAAAATTGTTCCTCTACATTAAAATATATTTATCATCAAATAGCTATGGGCCAAAATTTCCAAATTGGAGATATATCAAAAAATTGCTATCTGAATTTAAATTAAAATAGGAAACGATTTTAAGCGAATCATCTATATTGAACGAACAAATAATATTTTGTTCTTGTTAAATTATGTTACTACATACATCGTTAGTAAAGACTAGGTGTGCATATTCGGTCCATATAAAATTTTTTGATAATCAAAGTCATGGTACACTACGAGGTCCCCATTAGAAGTTGATGAAACCTGGTCAAGATGTTCCATGAATTATCACCAATCTAGCAATATTAGTGAATATGGTGCTAAACACCTACGAGATAGTTAGTAAAGCCTAGCTAGAAGTACATATTTGGCCGATATAAAATTTTTTGATTTTCAATGTCATGGTACACTATGAGGCCCCCATTAGAAGTTGATGAAACCTGGCCAAGATGTTCCATATACTATCATTAATCTAGCAATATTAGTGACTATAGTGCTAAACACCTACGAGGTAGTTAGTAAAGCCTAGCTAGAAGTACATATTCGGCCCATATAAAATTTTTTGATTTTCAATGTCATGGTACACTATGAGGTCCCCATTAGAAGTTGATGAAACCTGGCCAAGATGTTCCATAAACTATCATCAATCTAGCAATATTAGTGAATATGGTGCTAAACACCTACGAGGTAGTTAGTAAAGCCTAGCTAGAAGTACATATTCGGCCATATACAATTTTTTGATTTTCAATGTCATGGTACACTACGAGGTCCCCATTAGAAGTTGATGAAACCTTGCCAAGATGTTCCATGAACTATCATCAATCTAGCAATATTAGTGAATATGGTGCTAAACACCTACGAGGTAGTTAGTAAAGCCTGGGAATGTATCTTAGGCCAATACATTGAGCTAGTTTAAAATTCAT
Organism: Tipula confusa; assembly: GCA_963556175.1. NCBI lineage: Eukaryota > Metazoa > Arthropoda > Insecta > Diptera > Tipulidae > Tipula > Tipula confusa. Next base: position 107,979,339 of record OY744476.1, on the reverse strand, counting down.
ATTTACTTAAATGTTTAGTATGGAGACAAGTTTATTAATAACAACACATCGAAGCAAATGTTCTTAAATTTGTATTTTTAAATTTTTTATGATTAATTTTTTGTGCAATAATGAAGTAATTATTAACTATAGTTCTACTTTTATTTTTTGTAAAATTATTGATTTAATTTAAAATTGAATTTCGCCTAAATGTGATCTTTTTTACTAATTCTTACTAATACTAGTGCATATATAATGTTGTTTTTGTAGTTTTAGTAAAAGTTAGGAAAAACTTCACACGCATATCTCCAACGTAGTATTTTTTGGAAAATACAGCAAACATCTCCTTGTCGGTATCCTCAATCATTAAACAAGTTATAAAATTAAAATAATAACTTTACAAAACTATTTAAGTGATACTATTATGCAATTAAATGTTTAGTTTTTATCTGTCTGATTTTAATAAGTTTTATGATACTTAAATACATACATTTACATATATGTAATGATACCTCCAAGCATAAATATATTTATTTTATAATTAAATATTTTTAGTTAATTATACATTTGTATTTCTGATTTTAAATCAAGTTGTTTCTATTACTAATGAAAAATGGAAATATAATTCATTTTCTGAATTTTGTTTTAATAAGAATTAATTTTATGTAAATTTTATTCTAAAAAATTGCAACAATTTTTGTGATCAAAAAATGTAATGGAATTCATTTTCATCATTCACATATGGGTTCCTTCTAATTTTGAGCTAAATAGAGCAACTGTCACAAAAAGCGAGGAAAAAATGACACTGAAATATAGACGTACGGTTTATAACAGTACCAAGTGAGCATATAACATCAACTGTCATTTAAACGAGTCACCTACATTATTTAACTTCACGTATATATTTTTATATCATCAGCATAAAGTAAAACTTTAGAATTAGATAAGCTTATAGATTAACACCGATGATAAATATATTGAAAAGTTAAGGTCCTAGATGACTTCCCTGAGGAACCCCGGATGTTACTTCCCACAAACTCGATAACAATCGCCAATTTTCACAGATTTTTTGGCTTCAATCGACTTTATCACAAATTGGGCAAATTTAACGAGATACAACTAGTTGAGCAACCTGAGAAAAATCTGCGGAATAATAAACTTACCAAATTTAATGAACATAATATCACGAACAATGCAATTCGAAGATTTCAGGACTAGCCAGCAGAATGGAAATCGGTAAATTATTAGCCACTAAAGAGCTATCAACTTCTTTGAAAACTGGAATAATATGCGACGACTTCCAATGATCAGGAAAATAACCAATTTCTAGAGATCTTTTAAACAACCGACCTAACGGCAATATTGGCGAAATTTTATTCTATGCATTTTTTTAAAATTCGGCTCGTGCAACTCTAAACAATTCATACCCTGAAAAAAGTACATTTGAGTTGCATTTTCTATAACGATTCATTTTGCTTTTGGCCAAGCGTAATTTTTGTCAAACCCTATAATATTGTTTTTCGAGCGAAATTGACGAGACGGAATGAACTTTTCCGTACCAAAAATTTTAAGTTAGACTTCCACGATATTCTTGGTAAATTAGAACCACCAAAAACTAACACAATTGTTCGATCATTAAGATGCTCTGCAAGAAAACTGACCATATTGCAATGTACAACATGTTGTACAACATTAAACATCCAACATCTCACAACCAACATCCAATTTTTTGTATAATTCAAATTTTAATTATTATTATCGTTACAATACCAATTGGTGCATAAGTATTATGTAAGTAATGTTAATAACAACATGTTGTACAAGTTGTACAAGTTGTACAAGTTGTACAAGTTGTTCAAGTTATACAAATTGTACCAGTTGTGCAACATGTTGCGCAGGTTGTAGAACATGTTATACAAGTTGTACAGCATGTTGTACAACATGTTTAACAACTTTTACAACATGTTGCACAACTTGTACAACATGTTGTACAACTTGTACAACTTGTACAACATGTTGTACAACTTGTACACCATGTTGTACAATATGTTGTTCAACATGTTGTACAACATGTTGTGCAGCATGTTGTACAAGTTGTACAACATGTTGTACAAGTTGTGCAGCATGTTGTACAACATGTTGTACAACCTGTACAACATGTTGAACAACATATTGTACAACATGGTGTACAAGTTGTACAACATGTTGTACAAGTTGTACAACATGCTGCACAACTTGTACAACATGTTGTACAACTTGTACAACATGTTGTACAACTTGTACACCATATTGTACAATATGTTGTTCAACATGTTGTACAGGTTGTACAACATGTTGTACAAGTTGTGCAGCATGTTGTACAACTTGTACAACTTGTTGTACAACCTGCACAACATGTTACACAACTAATACAACATGTTGTACAGCTTATACAACACGTGCACATGCTGCACATTTGTACAACATGTTGTACAACTTGTACAACATGCTGCACAACATGTTGTACCCTTGTACAACATGTTGTACAACTTGCACAACTTGCACAATTTATACAACTTGTACAACTTGTACAACTTGTACAACTTGTACACCTTGTACAACTTGTACAACTTGTACAACTTGTACAACTTGTACAACTTGTACAACTTGTACAACTTGTACAACTTGTACAACTTGTACAACTTGTACAACTTGTACAACTTGTACAACTTGTACAACTTGTACAACTTGTACAACTTGTACAACTTGTACAACTTGTACAACTTGTACAACTTGTACAACTTGTACAACTTGTACAACTAGTACAACTTGTACAACCTGTACAACATGTTGAACAACATATTGTACAACATGTTGTACAAGTTGTACAACATGTCGTACAAGTTGCACAAGTTGTACAACATGTTGTACCAGTTTTGCAACATGTTGTGCAAGTTGTACAACATGTTATACAAGTTGTACAACATGTTTAACAACTTTTACAACATGTTGTACAACATGTTGTACAAGTTGTGCAACATGTTATGCAGGTTGTACAACATGCTGTACAAGTTGTACATCTTGTTGTAAAAGTTGTGCAACGTTTTACACATGTTGTACAAGTTGTACAAGTTGTACAACATGTTGTACAAGTTGTGCAACATGTTGTACAAGTTGTGCAACATGTTGTGCAGGTTGTTCAACATGTTGTACAAGTTGTACAACATGTTGTACCAGTTGTACAACATGTACAACAAGTTGTACAACATGTAAAATGTTGCACAACTTGTACAACAATATGTACAACTTGTCCAACTTGAACAACATTTTGCGCAACTTGTACAACATGTTGTACAACTTGTACAACTTGTACAACTTGTACAACTTGTACAACATGTGTAAAACGTTGCACAACTTTTACAACAAGATGTACAACTTGTACAGCATGTTGTACAACCTGCATAACATGTTGCACAACTTGTACAACATGTTGTACAACATGTTGTAAAAGTTGTTAAACATGTTGTACAACTTGTATAACATGTTGTACAACTTGCACAACATGTTGCAAAACTGGTACAACATGTTGTACAACTTGTGCAACTTGTACGACATGTTGTACAACTTGTACAACATGTTGTACAATATGTTGTTCAACATGTTGTACAATATGTTGCAACATGTTGTACAGGTTGTACAAGTTGTACTAGTTGTACAGCTTGTGCAATATGCTGGATATTGGATGTTGGATATTGGATGTTGGATGTTGGATGTTGGATGTTGGATGTTGGATGCTGGATGTTGGATGTTGGATGTTGCATGTTGTACAAGTTGTTGTACAAGTTGTACGTACAACATGTTGTGCAAGTTGTACAAGTTGTACATCATGTTGTACAAGTTGTGCAACATGTTGCACATGTTGTACAAGTTGTACAAGTTGTAGAAGTTGCACAACGTGTTGTACAACTTGTACAATATGCTGGATATTGGATGTTGGAAGTTTGATATTGGATGTTGGATGTTTCACTATGCAATAAAGATTTGGACGTATTTCTACCGCAAAACCGTTCTGAGCACCGTATTTTTATTATCTCCTGATTAACAGCATTCCAGTCCCAATATATCGTGAAGCTAAAAAATAAAAACAATACATAACTAATATTCGTGGTGTAAAAATGGTCAAATTTATATACTTACGAAAATCGACAAATTCAAATACCCATCGCATACATTCATTTAATGATATTTTTTGTCTGCATCGTCTTCATCATCTAATTGGGAGCAGCGGTCAATGCAAGTAGTGGTCAATGCAAATAGAATTTTAAAACAATATAATTTTCTAAGTACATATATCTAACATTTTCTTACCTTCTCATGAAGCTCAATTTTTTTTTTACAATTTTTACTTACAATTTTTTAGTTTGCACTGAAAAAGTCATATTTTCCAACAATAAAAATGACTTGCTCTGTCCAGAAAGATTCTTTTTCTAAAGAAAAAACTTCTGGGTTCCCAAATTATATTCCTTCCAAATAAATATACCAAATTTATATTAAAAATTGTATGCATGAAAATAAAAGACATGAGGCTTGAAAACCATTAACATTTGTTGCGTATGTGTCCTAACACTCGCAGGGTTAACTTTTGGTTTGGATGATACTAATTATTAACTCGGGTAATGTTCAATTGTTATAGCCTGCATCTACAAAAACTGTCTACTTATTTTTTTTTATTTTCGGTACGAGACTGGTTTTGACCAATAAAAACTGAATGTTTGGAAGGATGGTACTACTTAATAACGGGTGAAATTTTCAAAAACCGTCGAAATTTGAAAGTGCAGTACTAATTTTTTTTTTTTATTAAGAGGTAGATTTTTAATAACGTGCTAAATAAAATTAAGTGCAAATAAAGGTAGATTCTTAATAACGTGCTAAATAAAATTAAGTGCATTTTAATTAATATTTTTTCCAAAAATGAACAAAACTTCAGGTATGGATTTTTTTTTTATTTTGGAAATGCACCATTTAAAATTGTTTCTATGGGTCGAACATTTTTTTCGATCAATTATCGGGATGCGACCCTAATTTTTTTTTTAGTTTTCATATACATTTTAAACATATTATAAAATGTAAATTATGCTAATTTGTTTTATATTATAGATTTATTTCATCCATGTTAAAAATATCACTTCTATCGTAATTTTTGAACAACATAGGAAGTTTATGCTCCGTCCAATGTAAAGCTCCGGTAGATGACGATGAAGCCTTTTCTCCTGTAATTGATTTAAAAACAATTTCATTCCTCTTCTTAAAACCAACTAACCAGCCGGTGCTGGCTTTGAAATTTAAAATTGATAGTTTAGATGCAATATTTTTGTTGTTCTTTTAATACATTTTAAACCTTGAAACCGTTTGCGTATGGTTAGCAAGTAATTTTTTTTGCTAGACAGTAAAACAATTTTATTCATCTCAACGATCAAATGGATCAGCTGATTTTTATTTAATTTTAAATGGTATGATATAAAAAATGTAATCCGCAATATTAAAACCGTAAATATTTTCGAGGAGTACATTCATATTTTGCGCACTGGGGGCATTTATTTTTGATTTACCCCAGTATTCGTTTATAAGTCCATGAGTAAATAAATAAATTACTTGATTTTTCAACTCTCAAGCATGCATTAGCCAGTTTTTTGGCGCAGACTTGAAATGACTGGCCTTGTGCTGTATTAATTGTCCTTTCGAATGCAAGTCGGTCATTAGAATTCTTGGCAGCAACGACGTCATCTCCTTTGTGGTTTCGAGTGCCATTGTACAGTCGTGGTGGATCGATGTTTCGCAGTAAAGTAATCGGGATACCAATTTTTGTTTGTAATTGGCTTGGCTGGCACATCTTTTGAATTCAAAGATTTAACTGGACAGTCGACGACATCATCTGCATTCGTGACATTATAATAATGGAGTATAAAGTCACTATGTTTCTATCATTTCGATTTAAAATGCTGTTGTTTATCGAATCGATTACCAAATTTTTCGGTGCTTGTTCTTTCTTCTATTGTCGATTTTTTTAAATTATGTTCTTAAGTTTATGTTAAAAACGGAATCTTATTTATTATTTGTCGCTAATTTCATTACTTTTACTAGACCCCCCAAATTGATGAAAATGTAAAGCATTTACATACAAATCATCTGCTTTATCGATTGTGTAATGACTGGTAGTATTTGACAAAAACCTCCTGCCAACAAAATTAAAGTGCCGCCAAAAGGTTTTGTGTTTTTTTTGTTTGTTTTTTCTGCATCCAACCCTGTTTTACCAAAAATAACTGAATATTCAAGGCTACAGACTGTGCACATTTCTATTTTGGTCAAAAAATCTACATTGTTGTATACCGATCAATTAGCACTGCGGTTAAAGTTACTGCGTGTTTGGGTCTGGCGGTACCGGGTTTGAATCCTAACGAAGGAGGATTGAAAAAAGGGGTTTTCACCACTTAATTGCGATCGGCGACGAACACAACTATGACCGTCTGTTGGAATAAAGAATCTATGGACCGAATCATCGTCCAAACCAGCACAGGAGCGAACCTGTATTCGTGCGTCTTCGATTTGTCTGGCGACGGCGTAAAGTATAGAAGTAAACAAATATAACCGCGGAAGAGTGGAGTAAGCTCCGGCCCCAAAATAATACAAATGATAATACAAAATATTTTTTTTGGAATTATTTATTTTTTGTTTAAAAGAAGCTACAAAAAAGTTCAGCTTAAACGATACTCTCTGTCAAGCCGAATTTAACGTTTAAAAACTGAAGTATATCTCCGGGTGTATCATGTGTTAGTACAAGAGCTTATCATTGAATTCCATATATAAAAAAGTATTAAAAAATCTTTGTAAGGTTTAAATATAAGTTGCAGTTAAACATGCATTATAACTGAATAGTTAAATATTTTTCATTAATGTAATAGCTTTTTGGCTGAAAAATTCATGAACATAGCTATAGTTAATTTTCGTCCTCATAACATTCAGATATATTTAAGTCTATTAAGCCCTGTACAAATAAAATACATCACAAATTCCGCAATGATATCTATTTTCATCGGATTACGATAATATAGTAATCGATATCTTTTTGCAAAATTACGATCCATAAACAAATTCATAACCAATTTATTTATATACATAAATTTGGTTGCAAAAATCATCAACAATTTATTACGTTCCGTCGATAAAATTATACCAACAGATGTATACCATCGACCATCATCATTATTAACATAATAAAGTACTTATTGTGTATCCATATCAAACCATATCTAACGACCAAATAAAAAGATCCATTTTGTGAGTATATACATCATGTGGGAGACATAACACTTCATTTTTAAAGAATCGACCATGAAATTCGTAATGACATTAATTCATTTTTACTTATATATGTATGTGTGTATACTAAACTGCCGAAAAAAATCATCATCTGGCATTGAAATCATATTGGTTTTTTGTAGTTGTGTGTATTTTAGGATATTTAACCGCGTGGTTCAAAAAAAGGTTGCATATGGTAAGATGCACAGGGGCAAATACAAGCAAAGTTACGGTTTAAGATTAAAATGCGATATATATAGCGGCATAGTTCTCATTTGCACATTGATTGATTGATTAATTGATTTAGATAAGGTCAAGCATTAAGCAGGATATCCCGGAAAGCGCCGGACCCACCGTACACCCGTTTTGCTATCTCTGAGAGGAAATCGACATTTGCGATTTCGATCAAAATCGATTCCTCGGCATCGAAAATATTTTTTTTCTGTTTTATATTAACTAACTAAGTTGTAGCGACGATCGCTACACACCAAATTAATATTATTCAGATAATTCGTGCAAATCCATATAATTCGCTAACTCTACATGTACACTGTACATAAATATATATAAAGCGTAAAGTAGCATTTACACTTACTCATAGCACTCGGTCGCCATGGCCTGATGAGATGACAATTAATTTTTAACAATTCGTTATCAGATGGAAACTGAGCTTTGCTTTGCACAACACCCAATCCTGAATAATTTACATAACGACACAATATCCGCCGTCGTTGTAAAGTGTTTGTACCAAAGGGTGTTGAAAACAAAAAGATTTACAATTTTTAGAATGGTTGGTCAAATAATAATCACTTTACTCTTTTATTTTAACATAAATTCTTATGTAATGTTTTAATAGTGAAATTTCTAATGCTCTAATGTATTAATGCTGGAACTTTCAAATATCTCTGAAAATAAGCCCTCTACTAAAAAAATATGTCCGTTATCAAAATTTAATCATTCCGGGGAGAAATAAATTAGTGCTAAAATTAGTAGCCTCTCCCCTCCTTGTAGGGGGAGGAGCAAGTTTGAAATTAAAATAGTAACGCCTATTTTTTTATTGCAGATTCGGATTCTTTGGCTAAAAATAATTACGTAAGTTAGTTAATTTTAGCGGAAATCAGCTAACCGGAATTGTCTTTAAATTGTTTTATTTTTTAAAAAAATTAAGCCTCTTTGCAGCGTATTTTACACAACCATGAACTGTCTTGCAAATTAGGTTTCGACTTCCCAAAATCCAAAACTTCTTGTGTAATGTTGCCATCATTAGGGTAGTTTCAGCATGACGATGGCGCAAATGGTGTTCTTTTCTATTAGATTATCCTTTGCTACTAATACTACTGGATGTTCCTGGTCATACGTTATAGATGCATTTGCCAATCTTTCACCAACTCAAAGTAAGCTTGATTCGTCAATAAATGGATTTAGGTGTATTCGTCTACTTGATGTTGGTAGCAGTTTTTTAGATCATATTTTGTTCAAAATGTTGTGACTGTATATGAGAGAATATAAATCGCCTATAGGTTTTCCCAATTCTGAACAGAGAAGATTCGGGGTACGTTGGAAATTCGCTTAAGTTTTAGATTGATAAATTGTAATACATTTGCCAGAACTCGGACAATTTTGCTAAAATTGGATATCTTCTCGATTAAATTTGGTTGACCAACTTGTATATAGCGAATGTTTGACTGCGCATCACTTATGATGTCCTATAGATTGACATTCAATACTTTCTGGCCAATTTTCAGAATTTATCAACTGTATTGGACGATTCTTTTATAAACTAAGGTCTTGTAGTTTTTCTGGATCAACTCCTCTTGAAGCAATGTCCGCCGAATTATCTTTGTAGTCGACGTGTCTTCACTGTGATCGATTCATATGTGACAATATTTATCCTGGTCTGTTGCCAACAAAGGTATTCCATCTATGATGGGATGCGATGACAACCAATCTAAAACGATCGTATAATCTGTCCAACCTAAAGTTTAGGCTATATCTATCTTCAAAGCCTCTTCAATAGTCAAAAAGAGCCTGGTTAATAATAATGCTCCACTGAGTTCTAAACAAGGAATAGATACTTTTTTTAATTGGGATCACCTTAGTTTAAGAGCTAATTTCAAAAGCTAATGACTGAATCGCCAATATGTTTGTCCAACTTTATGTTCAATTTTATGAAGATTCGTTCGTCAATTTATCATCCCACTCTAAGATATCTGATCAAAAAGCTTCAAAGTATATTTTTATAGTCACTGTATCGGAGCGAGCCACCCTAGAGGGTCAAATAAGCGACTCTCTTACTAAAATGTTGGTTGGGCATTTATGATTACAATATAGCCCTAATATATTTACATCGGATAATTCTTCTATTTCTAACATGTTTGCTTCTTTAATGGGTGAACCGATGTCCTTAAATTGTTTTTAGAGAATCCGAATACCATTTCCGTAACCGTCTATTAAGTCGGCCTCCGTCATAAAATCATCTTCGTACATTTTATTTTTAATTCGGTTGACTGCTTCTGGAGATAATAGTTTATATTTATCAGCTGCTTCATTTAAAGCTCGTGTGGGTTAAAAAACTGCTTTTGCTTATACGAACTCCTTAGTTCGTATATATACTTCCTGAAACGACATAAAATTGCATAAATATTTAATTGAACTTTCAGCCAAACAGCAAGACAATCGTTTGAAAAAAATCAATTGTTAGCTTTGCAGGTTCCATCGAACACTACTCTTAGTTGTGTTATGAGTCTCTAACTTTTGAGAACGTCATGATACGGTAGGTATAATATCCACGCATTAACAGATTTCACATTAACAGATTTCATATATGTCCTAATTCAAGGCATTCAGACATGAAATGTTAATACATTGAAGCAAACTGGAAATCCTTTGACATTCGTTTCTCAATCGAATGCATTCACTGTAAAGCTATCCGAAAAGATTCTCTCAAGTCAAACGGAGGATTCTTGAGTGGTTACCTCACTTCAAGTCTGCCTCTGTTGTTGGTAATAGTGGTCTCTTTGAAGTGGTTCTTACAAAACTGCTTTAGTGTTAATTTTACAGTTGTGTCTTCAGTTGATTTTATTTCCCTGAACTTGGGAAATAAAGTTTCAATGTTGTTTTCTGGATTGTCCACCCTAACGGCAATAGTTTGTATCGCTTGAGCTCCTTTATAGGTTTACCTTCAACTACCCATCCTACAATAATGTTTGTTGCATGATGATACTATTATTGTTAGCCTTCCTTTCAGACAGAAGTTCAAAAAAGATAGCTGAGCCAATAATAATATCGATTTCCCTGTCTTCATGGAAATGTGGATCTGCCACATTTTTATTTCATAATTCTTGAAATTATTTATGTGCTAATTACTTAGTATGCTTCTATGTGTAGACTCGGTTCTGGTTTGGTCCATAGTGAGATTAGTAATGATACCAGTTGTTTGATATATCCATTGGTGAGCAATACCAGACACATCAATTTTGGCACTTTTTCTTTTCAATTTTATTTTCTGTACACAGTTCTCCGTAATGAATGATCATTGTGATCCAGAGTCCAGAAACACCTCGGCATAGCTGTTTGTGACCCAACCCATCGACAAAGTAAACTAAAGCAGTAGGTACATGTGATCGTATTTGATTAATGTTTGTCGTGTAGCTTGATGACTTTTCTGGACTTGACTGATTTTTCGACACATTATCGTTTGGGTTCTTTTTTATGGTTAAACTATCGTGGACTAGAGACTATGGTGTTTCGAATAATCTGTATTGGTCTGCAGGACAGACAGCATTGTCGAGCACTTGCAATGACCTGAATCATAATAATAGGTTCATTTGGATTGACTTGCTGATCAGCTTCACCAAGATTGACTTGGATTTACTTAGTGAGAACGCCTATTTTGACCCTTTAGCGGGTCTGGAAATGGTCAGAAACTCAAAAAACTGGTTGATGGTAGGAATATTGAAATCTGCCGAAACCTGTGCGCACAAGCTGATAGTTTCACAAAGCTGATAGGGCTAATATTTTCTCTGCTGATAGGGCACAATGGTCTTGAGTTAAAACACGATTCTATCTGGCATACCAGAGTTGTCATCTTTTCGAATGTAAGCATTGTAGTGCCGATGATACTTCGTTGGTGACTTCACCCCTGCCTCCCATAGGCCTCCGAAATGAGGTGAAGCAGAGGGATTGAAGAACTAACTCGTGATGCCGCGGTTGCTGTGCAAGGCTTGGACTCTGCCTCTTTTAGCGGTAAATCGCTTGAATGAGGCGATGAATGCATTTGTGGTGAAACCCGACACCATCTCCAAAAAAATCACCTTTGTCGATAGGCACAGGCACATGCATATGTACTCCTTCGTAGATCGTACGCCTCGGCCTTTGCTTTGAGGACGGACCCGCGTAATCAACTCCGCTGTGTAGAAATGCTCTTAATGAGATGACGCGTGGTACTGAAAGGTTGGCCATTAGTTGTTGATTGGTGCTTGAGCGATAACGAAAGTATTTCACGCAATGGCGAACATGCGCGCGTACCAGTTTCTTGAAATTAAGGATCCAATGAAGGCTTCGAAGATGTTCCAACATTAATTGTTGACCACAATGGAGTGTGGCTTAATGCGCACTTTTGTTCAACAGATTTCTCCTGATTGGCATCGTATGATTTCATCGGCGAAATGAGTCCCCTGCACAAATCAGACTCAAAAGTTGAATGACTAATTTATCTCAGACACCGTGAAAAAACTGGGTTTACAATCGGCTATGTGTTACGACATTGTCGAACAAAGCGTTGACAGTAGGTTGTGACTCGAAGTAATTTTCCGAGAGTGGAACAGCGATTCAGAAGATGATAGACTCCATCCGATATTGATGCTTCGTTTGTCTGCGTGGCAACCATGGATTTGACTCTGCATTCTTCCAGTGAGATGCACCATATAACTTCACTGAGGCGTCGCTGAAACCGTGTTCCGAATATTGTTGCGGCATGTTTGGTGGTCTATGCAACGAGGGATTTTTATTGTTTCCAAGAATTCTAAATTCTTCTGATATTTTACTTCCAGCAACTGGTTTTATCGGACTATCCCACGATAGTCCGAGCACCCATAATTCTTGAAATATTGTTTTTGCAATGATTACACTAGGGGATAACCATGCTTCTTTTGGTTGTCACAGGCAATTCTAGAAAATTTTCTATTTTGAATGCAAAATAATCTCCCGAAGCTGGCCAATGCAACCCAGGCGCCTTGACTGATACGTTCCTATTCAACTCCCGCAAAGGTCGATGTTCATGGTATAATTCTGATGACACTTGATCGAGTAGGATTTGGCTATTTGATGACCATTTTCGAAGCTCGAACCTTGGAGTAATGCCATCATTTCTTTCTCGATTTCAAGCAAGTCCTTGAGTTCGTTTGTGTCCGTCAACAGGTCGTTTTCATAGAAATCAGCAATAGCGACCTTCGCAGCGATCGGAAATTGTTTGAATTCGTCCACTGATGGTTCGTGCGCATAGCCATAAATACGGAGCACAGATGGTACCGTAGGTTACAGTGCGCAGACGATAATCTTGAATGGGTTTCTCAGGCAATGTTCTCCAAACAATCCGTTTATAAACTTGGTGCTCCAGAGCCATCAGAATCTCTCGATACATCTGTCGAATATCGGCAATGAAGACGAATTTATGTTGTTGAAAACGAGTGAGAATTGTGAACAAATTCTGTTGAAGCTTGGGACTCATATAAAGATTTTGATTGAGCAAAACTCCAGACGTCGTTTTGTGTTAGGCGTCAAAAACAACACGTAATTTTGGTTTTGAGCTTAAGCTTTGTACCACGCCGTGATGTGGGAGATAACACCTTTGAATTGTAGGCTCTTTATGATCCTTTGGATCACTACTGCTGTGATGGAAATCGAAAATTTGAATTAACACGTGATTTAAGAACGAATTCGACAATAGATTATGATTTGGCTGCTTCATTGGCATCGGTCCCATTGATTGAGATCGAAGCTGGTTTCCGTTGTAAACCAATCCGAGTATAGTGGCGCTTTCCGAAATAAGATTCACTTGTGACCTTAAGTCAGGCACATCTCAAATGGTGAAATCTTAGTTGTCGGTTGCAACGATTCCAACTGCTGCTGCGAGTAATACATATGTCAGTGGTGATGTGGAGTGTTTCGAAAGAACTTCGGAAGGATGATCGGTTTGTGGTGGATTATCTCTCGTTGTTCTACTCGCGTTTGTGACCGGAGCTCCAAATGACCAACTATATGTACTAGGGTATAATTTCTGCAGTTGCAGACTTGACAGAAACTTGATCGACACTCTGCGCTACGATGTCCTTTCCATAGACAGTTCAAACTCAGATTCTTTTCACGAATTTTGTTGGATTTTTGGTTCACGCTTCGAGTTCTGGCGTGATTGATGGTGAACGAGTTCTTGTTGACTCGTTCCTTTGTAGTGATTGGTCTCGACGAATTTGACTTGGCCATGGAAATCATCTTCAATGATTGCCATCGAGTCTCCAAGAAATCCATAAGTTCTTTATAGGTGGGATACCGCGCTCGAGTTAGCGTCCCATTGACGATGTGTTTCGGAATTGAGTTTGTCGACGATGATATGGACGGTATCCCAGCTGGTTACCGGAACTGTCAAAACCTTCAGATTTCGAACAGTGTCTGTAGAAGTATCGATGATGCTCCTCAATCCGATTATGGATTCATAAAGGGTGGCGGGCATACTTCGAAATCGATGGAGGTGGGTGTCGATGGTGAAACGTTGATGCGTTTGTACCGATTTGTAAGGGTTTCTCATGCTCTTTTATAGTTACCATAACTGATTTGGACCGTTTTCAATAAGTTCTGAATCTCGATTGATTGATGTGGGGTGGAAGCATCGATTGAACTCGCTTTAGCATCTTGTGTTGATGTCGCCTTAGGATGTTGTCTCAATGACGTTTGGCGGTTTGAGCTCGCGACGTAATAAAACGTTCTTGACTGCCGAATTCTTCTTCCTATTCATCAGCATCACACACTGCTTCGATCTGATCTTGTATGACACAATATTCCTTGTACTGTTGTTCCAGATGAGCCATCAATGACCATAGATGTCAATTTTGGCGCTAACACTGACGTTAACTTTATGTTGTCGTTTTCATTTTAAATATTTTGGTATGGTTGATGTTTGCTTGAACAATTATGTTGAATTATTTATATTTAGAGGGGTCCTGGCGCAGCAATCCTCAATTTCAATCGGAATAAGCAATTTATGGTTTTGATAAAAGTTATTTGTCATCTTATAAGGTCATTGCGACAGATGCCTTTGTGATGCCGCTAAGTACTAGCGAACTAAGTAGTGCTAGCGAATTATATGAATGTGCACGAAATATCTGAATAATTATTTGAAGATGTTAAATAATCTCGTTACACCACACATATTTTCCTGAAAAGATAACTACTTTATAACTAATGAGATAAATGTTATCACTTACAGCACAGAAAAATTTGAAGTATCAAAACTGTAAAAATGTAAATCGATTCGATTATTTTTAATTAATAAGATTTAATTAGAAATTTAATATAATTTCATTCATCATAATTCTAACATGAACTCTTACCTTTTTTTTACGAAAAAAAATGTTGTGCACCATCCATCACCAAACGCTTTTGTTGGTCATCTCATGTCTACAGAGACAAAAAGAAAATTACATCTTTGGATACAATCAACAAATAGAATTTTTTCGGTTCTGTAATATCATCACGTTTTGACCATCTGAAATCATTAAAATTACCAAACGTTATAGTATGTATACGTTACCTGGTGTACATCTAATAAAGTTATACAAGTTTATGGTGTGAGGTTGATAGGTTATATACGGTTGATGATTTATTACCAACTTGGGTGTTCTTTTCAATTAAATAGTTGGTTATATAACGTAAAAATGTGTATATGGATGGATCTCTTTAATTGGTACATGGAATCATTTTCAAATTTAATTAAAGTTATAATTTTCTTCGATCGTAATATGTTTGCAAATATATATTGGATTTCAATATTTTTCGTTATATGTTTTTGACAATTAGCATTTCCAAAAATTTGGCGAATTAATATAAATCAAATGTTACATATAACACAGCGTGTGATAAAAAAATTTTGGATGTTGTGGTAATTTAAATCGCTTGAATGATTAAAATGCGTCCGCGTAATAAAACAAAACAAATTCTACAACGAAAAGGTTACCGTCAAATTTGTAGCGAACTCTCGCATATATTAACGAGTACTATTTTGATCTTTGGATCGTTACTTAATTGAAAATTCAGACACCTTTTTACCATTGATTCTGAACAAAACACAGTATCGATCACAGTATAGTGTCGGGAAATGAGTGGGCCTGAGGAATCTGCATATTAACTAAAGGATAAACTTCAAGTTTAAAATGTTAAAAATGTGATATAGGTCGTGGCTTGTAAAGAGCGCTCATTGACCGCAGAAGGTACAAACCAAGATTTATTTAATCGATTAAATGAATGCGTGAGTAATTAACGAGCGGAATCTTACTGTTGTTATCATTTGACGCTTTTCGTGCATGAAAATGTCTACTTGGCTTAGCCTTGGTCTTTTTTAATGTTCTTTGTATGCTTAGTCAGCTTAGTTAATCTGTTTATCTAGCCCCTTAGTCTATTATTGTCCGTAGACATATGCATGTTTAACGCACAGGCTAGTGTCAATTGTTTGACAATATAATCTTTTTGAAGCCCTGATATTTCTGGGCGTCATTAAGGTTAGTCTGCTGGCTCGCTATTCTGCATTCAACTGCATCATTAGCTGTTCTCTTTCGTCTTCGACAAGCTGTGAAGCAAGTGGTCCACGGTTTTGTCACCATGGCCACACTGCCCGTTTCGCTTAAATGGCACCTTTCTTCGATGTTTGGAAAAAAACTAAAAGTTGTCCATCTTTCTTGCCATATTGCAATGGATACTTTCCTCATCAGCCTATTGAACAGACCAATCAGGTTTAATTCTATTTTGCAAGCCTTTTTCCTAATTTATTCTTTGTAACTCTTTCTTGTAGCAATATGTCGATTAGTATTACAGCAGCTAAAACAGGAACTGCATATGTTGATATACTTCTGTAAGCTTTAGTAATGCTAATTAGAATTATTCTTTGTGCTCTTATAAATGCTCTTCGATGGTGTCAATTCATTCTGTCAGTGCACCCAGCACAACCAAAATGAGTAATGCAACCACTAGGGCTTCATATATAGTCAGCGGCCTTTGTCGTTTATACTGCTTTCTGTAATCCTTTTGACATGTGACGTGGCACCAAGCCTTTCCTCAATATCTACCCTCAGCTATTTTATAGTTTTTTACCATCTTAATTTTCGCTCCATTTACAGACACCAAAGGTGGTCTTCTGATATCGAGGAATCCTTTAATTTGGATCATTACTGTTTTGGCTTGACAGTGAATTTTTTTTTAACTAATTCATAATACTAGGCCACCACAGGTTGTCGAAAGCTCCAGATACGTCAAGAAATATTCCAAGAAAGTATTTTTGCTCTGACTGTTTGACTGTATTGATCATATTCACCATTGCGTCCTCTGTGTACCGATTTTCTCTGGATCCGAACTTTTTGTCACTGTTCCCTCCACTTCTCTCAAATACTTAGTTACCTACCAGATATTACTTTTTCGAGGGCTGTAGGATTTTGGGTCAGTGAAATCTCGTTTTTATAAGGTACCGCCCTTCCTTATAAAAATTTCTTTGCCGTTTTTCCAAGCTTTCCTCTTTTTAAACATTCGCTCAGAAAGCGCGTGGTACAGCCCTAATTTAGGCCATGCCCCTTTTTTCACTTCGTCCTCGATATTTTCTAGGCCGGGCGCTATTTCATAATTTCTAAATTCTTCCACGTTCTAAGTTCTTTATGCACAGTATCATCAGGAAGCACAAACATTTCATGGTATCCTTCCAACATGTAGTTTTCAGGTCATCTAGGATTGTTAGGGTGCTTAAAACTTCTGAAGTTTTACTGTTTTTGTGGTTAGCCTGTTATTCAACCAAGGTAATTGTCCTTTGTGCGCATGTTTTCGTGGTATGCTTACATCGCAGACACCGATTATTAAGCTCGTGATTTTATTTTCTATTACATCTTCTTCCTTTCCATGTTATTTTCCGGTCATCCTCACCAAGTTGTTACTAATAATTTATCGACCTTTTTGTAATTTGCACGTTTGAGTGCAATATAAGAGCATGTTTTAATTTTTAATTGACGGTTTATGTGGGCGTTAAACGTCATAAACATTTTTCGGATGACTAAGTTCAAAGCATGTTTATATGCTGAGCATATTCTAGCTTTTTTACTGCTAACTTATTTAGCCCCTTTATTTTCGTTCGACATGATTTTGAGTCATGTTCGACCTAGCGCAGTGCCCGCAAGTTTGATCTTTGACTTTACAGGACTTTTCGTGTGCCTAAACACATGGCACTTAAAGCACATCGAGACTCTGACATAGTCGGAAACTCTGCCCGAACTCGATATATACTCTGCGTTTATTCAGAATAGTTTAATGACCCACCGGACAACTTTCCTGTTTCTAGAGCCAGTTTTGAAATCAAGCTTAAGGTCTTCTTCTGTGATTTCACTGTTATTCTAGCTAAAAATCATAGATAATGGTTCTAGGTAATTTCTTTCAGGTAGCCCGTCCTCTTCCAAACCCAGGTTCTTTAATAAGAACTCAATATCTTCGGCTTATGAGGTCTCAGTTATAATGCCATTACTGACACTGGTGACCATTTCTTGATAAGAACACTTGGCTCTTATCACAGTGCTTTATTGCCCGAGCATAGGACACTTTATCGTTTATTGGTTGCTCTATTGGCTTCTTTAGTGCTTTCACTATTTCCAAACTATTGGGCCAAATATTTCAAGGCGCATTAAATGTCCAACGTCTGACGGAGCTGAGACCCTCATATAGCCTGTTGCACTCAGCAATGCTGATCTTGCTCGATTTGAATTTAGCCTCAATGGCTTTAATCGCATCATTTAAACTACTGAATTCATTTAAACTACTATTCTACGATAGTGTATTGCTTACCCTAATTTTTGTCCTTTCGGCTTTTAATTGGTTCTGTGAAGAAGAAAATCTGACGCTTAACCTGAAAAAAATTTCTTTCAAACGCGAGGTAGAATTGTTAGGACATGAAGTGCTAGAATCTAGAATTAGACCCAGAAGGACAAACATTTGTACATTTTCCACAGCTGACAGAATTCTTTCGCAAAAGTGCATGAACATTTTTAATATTGTTGCGAAACCGTTGCCACAATTATCTTCGGAAGCGGTAAACGGTACCGACTGGACTTGGAAGCAAATGCTTTTGAATATATAAAAACTAAATTAGAGTGTCACAAAACGTTAGCATTATATGACCCTAACAACAAAAAATGTAATACTAAGAATTGCAAGATGGTGGCTAAAATTAGCAGATTACTATTGTGTCTTAGAATATCGACCAGGAGTGCAAATGTAGTACTCATGAGCACGTGGATGCGCTGAGTCGGAATACAAACGATGCGGAAGAACTAATGGAACCGGTCAGTTTTAATCTTTATCAAAAAACGAATAGCGATTAGGAAACAAAAAAAGCTTGTTGATATGCAGCGGTTAGACGAAAATCATTGTTACGGTGATACGACCACCTTAGAGTGCAGAAGAATGACATATATGATTATTTGGCAAATAAAAGCCAACTTGTCCGTATAAGATTGCCCAAATATGTAAATGTGATGTTCCGAGGATGATCAAGTGAAGACTTGCTAAGGTAAACCGCACGACGATATGGGACATTGTGGAGTTGAGAAAACATTACAGATAACGCAGAAGGTTTCAAAAAATTAGCCAATTTCATACCGCGCATATCAATCATCTTAGAGCATTTTAAAATATAATTTAAAATATGATAAACGATTTGACGGTACATTTTGGTATACCCACAAGAATTATCAGCGACCAAGAAATAGCCTGTAATTGTATGTTGTTCCAAAGCTATTATGAAGACAATAACAGATGAACATCAAACTGCTGATTTCAACGAACTAAAAGAGCTATCAAAATCTTACTGAGCCATATCAAAAACGGTTATTTTAAGATTTGTAAGGAACTACATAGCTGCATCCAAAAGTTTCTTGGTAAATTTTTTATATCAGCAGTTTCTTCCATTTTGATTCCCCATCTATTTTTAAAACCTGAAAGTTATAGATATGACCACTCATACGATACAAATGCAATATTTTTTACCGTTCCAGTGACACGTAATCTATTTCCATCCCACCACTACGAGGAACATGCAATAATACTACGGAAACCTGTTGAATAAAATTTACGACATAAAGTCATAAATAAAATCATTAAAAGTTTTAAGATTTACGAAAAATGTCACGGAACAAATTTCATTATTATTCCAAACACAATAATTTGACAAAATATTATATCATGTAACTGTAACATTTTCCTTAAAATCTCTGTGCAACACAAAATATATTTCGTCTCATTCCCAGAAACCCAACCCACCCATTTTAGCGTTGTATTTATTCCTTCACCTACATATGTAAAATTATATGTGAGAACATTAAAACTGAATCAACAAGCGGATTCTAATGTCAATGAATTTTTATGTATGTATATATTTATTCGTGTTGCTATGTGCTATTGGGTTGCCATAATAAAAATGTAAATGAGATATAATCTTCGTGTAATGAAGCAAAAAGGCAAAAAAATTAACATTTTAAATTAAAATATTTTCCTTATTTTAATTTTTTTTTATTCATTAATTCGAATCTGTGCAAGAAAAAATGTCCCATTGAATATGTAAAAATAGAAAAAAATGTAATTCTACGAAATCGTGTCACTCTGATGCTATTACCCAACTGACATTGTTTGATTTTTTATTTCGAATTGAATTGAATGTCTTACGAAAATAATAAGTAAATAAGTACATGCTCCTTATGTTTTGATTTTGATAAATACTCCACCTATAATTAGATTTTTTCCTATTCACCGAAATTACATTTTAAAACAAAAATTTGCAAATCAGATTGCTTTTTTAAGCTCTGATCTACTCGTAAAGTCTATCAATTTAAACCTTAAAATGTTAAGCACGACACTTCCATTAAAAACTTTACTCTAATTTTGCAATTGATACAATGGCTAAAGTTGTGTTGTTTGAATCGAGAGATACCAGTTCGCCGATGAGAGACTTTGATGAATCTACCTCTAGATATAACTCTAGAGAAATCGTAACATACCCTCTACCTAAGCTTATTAGTCCCGAATAAGATCGAACGTACTTCCTAGAAAGAGCGCGAATCGTTCTAGATGAACTACTTTAGGTTTACTTCGCTGCCTTATTTTGATTCAATCTCGTTATAACTTTGTACGGTCCTTCCCATTTAGGCTGCAACTTTGGTGATACAAAGTACCCTTCTTTCGTTGTTTGTTGCAAATACCGATTTTCCTTCTTTAAATCTTCTGTTACTGGTTTGTGCGGCATATCGAGCCTTCAGCTTATCACTAGAAAGTCCTTCTCTCGCACAAACTAATGTTCTTCGTTTAATTCTTTTTTCCTGTTGTCCGCATATTCCTCGCCACATAAAGCTGCATTTGGAACCATTCCAAGCCACCGGTCGCCAGTTGCTCAGTAATGTAGCATTAAATCGCTCCATCATGCCGCCTGATTGTGGATGCATATATAGGTGTCGTTCGTGTTTTATTTAAGCCCAGTATTTGACAAATCTCCTAGAATTCAACTGACTCGAAAATCCGTCCCTGATCCGAATAAATTTTAATCGGTACCCCATATCAACTGATCCGATTTTTCACCTCAAAATTCATGAAAGTGGTTGTTTTTTGATTAGGTATTGGAAATACCTCCAGTCACTCGCAGAAGTAATCCATTACTATAATAGCAAATATTTAATTCCACTTTCATTGGTTGGAAACGGTTCGGCAACATCTATCGTGATCCTTTCGAATGGTGCCCTAAAGTTGTACTGCCGCATTGTTCCTTAACTTTTTTAAATGGTTAAGAACCCTTTAAGCGCCTTGCATTGGGCTCACTTTTGACACCATTTTGCTACTGACCGCTGACATCTCGACCAGTAAAATCTTCTTCTTATTTTGGTTAGTATTTTATTAATACCTAGATGACCGCCACTAGTATCTCCATGGTCCGACTTAAAATCACTGCAACCCGAACTTTAGGTACCGATTTTAAAGATTGGGTTGACTGACCATCGGAACTCTGCCAAATCCGCTTTAGAAAACCTTTCTCGATCCGAAAATTGTCCCAGTGAACCAAATATGCTTTTACTACTGGACTTTTGTCTGCGATTTCAATCCATGCTGGTCACCGTTCTTCTTTCTATTTAATTATTACCAATAAATCCGAGTCTTCCACTTGCTCTTTTCTATTTTGCTCATGAGACTATTCTTCTGTTGGTTGAATTTTCATGTCACGGAACAATGTAAACTTCTTCGGAGTTAGCTTAAGTCCGGCTGATTGAATCCTCTTGAATATTTCCTATCTTCCTATCTCTTCCAAAGGCATGACGTTAAATTGTCAAAACCCATTGCCTACACGTGGTCTTTTCTTTATCCTCTTCTGCGAGTTTCATCTGCTAATACCCGCTCTGCATATCAAGTGTCAAGAATATTCGTGCTCCTGCTGGTGTATCCAATGTATCGTCAATCCTTAGTCAGGGATAATTATCCTGCTTTGTTATTATGTTGAGCTTTCTTTAATCGACGCAGACTCAAACTACCATATTTCTTTTCCACCAGTATCAATGGACTGCTCGATTGCTCAGTAACCTCTGATGTTTCAATTTCCATTCTATTCACCGCTTTGATAATAGCAACCTTCTCGGCATCTGTCGTATTGACATCTCCAATCTTTTGTCGATCCGGTGTTTAACTATGTTTGCTCTGTCATTATTCTCTGGGGCACTACAAAAACCGGACATGTATTTTCCTGTAATGTTTTTGCTACCTGTTTCTATTTTGTTAGATGTTAGGTATTCGTTCCATTTCTGCGACAGTTCTTCAACAGCTTATTGCTGCCGTTATTCCTTGGCTTGTAAACTCAAATTTCACTTTTTATACTTCACTATTTTGGATACTTCTTAGCATTTTCCGCGATGATAGCCCCCTTCTTGTTCGTTTGAGTCTGATCCGTTAAATTAAGAGCTCGTATAGAAACTCTTAAGACTCTAACTGGTTGTACTTTGCTAATGATGATTTCTTTAAGTTATTTCTCTTATCCATCGCTTGCTTCCACAACCGACAACCTTTGTGTTCAAAACCTTTTTCAAATCTTCCTCAGACAACCGTCTCTACCCAGACATCTGCAGTATCTGCATTGATTAGCAACTTTTCTCGGTGGTGTAATATATAACTTGTCTATCACTATGGATCTCCATAGTTCATTTGCAAAGCCAATTCCACGTTGTTGTAACATAAAACACCTCGATCAACATCCAATTCAAATCCGTTCGCTCTTATGAATTTCATGCATGAGTTTACCTCCTCTACAATATCGGCTATCAATACTTCATAGTAAAACTTGATGCTCTCACTCCTCATTAGGTCTGCGATACATTGGAGATGGTGTTCTTTGCCATTTTTCACAATCTCTTAAGATGTGGCCCATTGTGTCACAACCCCAGCATCTGATCTTTCGATGGACATCTTTGAATTTCATTGTCGACTGGGTAATATCTCTTTTCATCGCCAGTTCATCTATGTCAATTTTCCGTATCTTGACTGTCGGCTTGATGATGTTATATACCGTCTATTTGGTTAATGTGCGCAGGCGATAGTCTGTGAACGTTGCCACTACAACTTTTTTAGTCTCGATATCTCGAACACCGTCAATGAAAGCATTGCTCTTAATTCTCTCCGTGTAGTCTAGAGCCATGTTGGAGTATGCTAGATGCACCAATTTCTCGATTTCTGCCGCACACTATAGTGATTCCCCCTTTTTTGATATCGGAGTGTTAGCTCCATTCTGAACAGTTCTCGTTTATTATCATCTCCATGTTTACTCTCCAACCTCTGCATTACTCTACTGTCTTAGCTCGAGTTCCTTTCAATACTACAATCAGCGATGCAGCACGATCTTCTTCACTCCAATAATTTCTGGTGGCTGCCGTTTCAAATTGTAGCTTGAATATGACAAACGATGTTATTCCATCAAAGGTTGAAGGCTTTAATTTGACTGATTGAGCATGTTGAACTACTTGTGACGTTGTTCGATTTACTTTGACGTCAAGTAATTCTTTTTCAAGACGTTGAACTGCCTGTTGAAATTTTTGTTCGACATGTCCAATTTTATTTTCTAACTTTTGATGAACTGGTTAAATCTCTACTTTAATCTGTTAAACATCGGTTTCAACTAAATTCCTCTTCTAAATTCTCTACATTTCTTTGGAAAATAGTTCATAAATTTTTTCGTACCCTAGATTGTTTTATATCACCTATTTGCCCCATCATTTTGTTCTTGCTCTGCACCATGGCGTCACAGATTCTTATTAGTAATTTGCATTTATTACCACCGCTGGTTGGCAAATCAAAAAGAACCAAAACTCTTAACTTGTCTGTAGTCAGTTTAAATATTCTCAATTCCACCGCTGTCACCAATTGTTACGTTTTTGCTTATTTTCGGTTCATATCACTGGATTGTGAATAAATTTCACTGTTTATAAAGTTATAGATATGACCACTCATACGATACAAATGCAATATTTTTTACCGTTCCAGTGACACGTAATCTATTTCCATCCCACCACTACGAGGAACATGCAATAATACTACGGAAACCTGTTGAATAAAATTTACGACATAAAGTCATAAATAAAATCATTAAAAGTTTTAAGATTTACGAAAAATGTCACGGAACAAATTTCATTATTATTCCAAACACAATAATTTGACAAAATATTATATCATGTAACTGTAACATTTTCCTTAAAATCTCTGTGCAACACAAAATATATTTCGTCTCATTCCCAGAAACCCAACCCACCCATTTTAGCGTTGTATTTATTCCTTCACCTACATATGTAAAATTATATGTGAGAACATTAAAACTGAATCAACAAGCGGATTCTAATGTCAATGAATTTTTATGTATGTATATATTTATTCGTGTTGCTATGTGCTATTGGGTTGCCATAATAAAAATGTAAATGAGATATAATCTTCGTGTAATGAAGCAAAAAGGCAAAAAAATTAACATTTTAAATTAAAATATTTTCCTTATTTTAATTTTTTTTTATTCATTAATTCGAATCTGTGCAAGAAAAAATGTCCCATTGAATATGTAAAAATAGAAAAAAATGTAATTCTACGAAATCGTGTCACTCTGATGCTATTACCCAACTGACATTGTTTGATTTTTTATTTCGAATTGAATTGAATGTCTTACGAAAATAATAAGTAAATAAGTACATGCTCCTTATGTTTTGATTTTGATAAATACTCCACCTATAATTAGATTTTTTCCTATTCACCGAAATTACATTTTAAAACAAAAATTTGCAAATCAGATTGCTTTTTTAAGCTCTGATCTACTCGTAAAGTCTATCAATTTAAACCTTAAAATGTTAAGCACGACACTTCCATTAAAAACTTTACTCTAATTTTGCAATTGATACAATGGCTAAAGTTGTGTTGTTTGAATCGAGAGATACCAGTTCGCCGATGAGAGACTTTGATGAATCTACCTCTAGATATAACTCTAGAGAAATCGTAACATACCCTCTACCTAAGCTTATTAGTCCCGAATAAGATCGAACGTACTTCCTAGAAAGAGCGCGAATCGTTCTAGATGAACTACTTTAGGTTTACTTCGCTGCCTTATTTTGATTCAATCTCGTTATAACTTTGTACGGTCCTTCCCATTTAGGCTGCAACTTTGGTGATACAAAGTACCCTTCTTTCGTTGTTTGTTGCAAATACCGATTTTCCTTCTTTAAATCTTCTGTTACTGGTTTGTGCGGCATATCGAGCCTTCAGCTTATCACTAGAAAGTCCTTCTCTCGCACAAACTAATGTTCTTCGTTTAATTCTTTTTTCCTGTTGTCCGCATATTCCTCGCCACATAAAGCTGCATTTGGAACCATTCCAAGCCACCGGTCGCCAGTTGCTCAGTAATGTAGCATTAAATCGCTCCATCATGCCGCCTGATTGTGGATGCATATATAGGTGTCGTTCGTGTTTTATTTAAGCCCAGTATTTGACAAATCTCCTAGAATTCAACTGACTCGAAAATCCGTCCCTGATCCGAATAAATTTTAATCGGTACCCCATATCAACTGATCCGATTTTTCACCTCAAAATTCATGAAAGTGGTTGTTTTTTGATTAGGTATTGGAAATACCTCCAGTCACTCGCAGAAGTAATCCATTACTATAATAGCAAATATTTAATTCCACTTTCATTGGTTGGAAACGGTTCGGCAACATCTATCGTGATCCTTTCGAATGGTGCCCTAAAGTTGTACTGCCGCATTGTTCCTTAACTTTTTTAAATGGTTAAGAACCCTTTAAGCGCCTTGCATTGGGCTCACTTTTGACACCATTTTGCTACTGACCGCTGACATCTCGACCAGTAAAATCTTCTTCTTATTTTGGTTAGTATTTTATTAATACCTAGATGACCGCCACTAGTATCTCCATGGTCCGACTTAAAATCACTGCAACCCGAACTTTAGGTACCGATTTTAAAGATTGGGTTGACTGACCATCGGAACTCTGCCAAATCCGCTTTAGAAAACCTTTCTCGATCCGAAAATTGTCCCAGTGAACCAAATATGCTTTTACTACTGGACTTTTGTCTGCGATTTCAATCCATGCTGGTCACCGTTCTTCTTTCTATTTAATTATTACCAATAAATCCGAGTCTTCCACTTGCTCTTTTCTATTTTGCTCATGAGACTATTCTTCTGTTGGTTGAATTTTCATGTCACGGAACAATGTAAACTTCTTCGGAGTTAGCTTAAGTCCGGCTGATTGAATCCTCTTGAATATTTCCTATCTTCCTATCTCTTCCAAAGGCATGACGTTAAATTGTCAAAACCCATTGCCTACACGTGGTCTTTTCTTTATCCTCTTCTGCGAGTTTCATCTGCTAATACCCGCTCTGCATATCAAGTGTCAAGAATATTCGTGCTCCTGCTGGTGTATCCAATGTATCGTCAATCCTTAGTCAGGGATAATTATCCTGCTTTGTTATTATGTTGAGCTTTCTTTAATCGACGCAGACTCAAACTACCATATTTCTTTTCCACCAGTATCAATGGACTGCTCGATTGCTCAGTAACCTCTGATGTTTCAATTTCCATTCTATTCACCGCTTTGATAATAGCAACCTTCTCGGCATCTGTCGTATTGACATCTCCAATCTTTTGTCGATCCGGTGTTTAACTATGTTTGCTCTGTCATTATTCTCTGGGGCACTACAAAAACCGGACATGTATTTTCCTGTAATGTTTTTGCTACCTGTTTCTATTTTGTTAGATGTTAGGTATTCGTTCCATTTCTGCGACAGTTCTTCAACAGCTTATTGCTGCCGTTATTCCTTGGCTTGTAAACTCAAATTTCACTTTTTATACTTCACTATTTTGGATACTTCTTAGCATTTTCCGCGATGATAGCCCCCTTCTTGTTCGTTTGAGTCTGATCCGTTAAATTAAGAGCTCGTATAGAAACTCTTAAGACTCTAACTGGTTGTACTTTGCTAATGATGATTTCTTTAAGTTATTTCTCTTATCCATCGCTTGCTTCCACAACCGACAACCTTTGTGTTCAAAACCTTTTTCAAATCTTCCTCAGACAACCGTCTCTACCCAGACATCTGCAGTATCTGCATTGATTAGCAACTTTTCTCGGTGGTGTAATATATAACTTGTCTATCACTATGGATCTCCATAGTTCATTTGCAAAGCCAATTCCACGTTGTTGTAACATAAAACACCTCGATCAACATCCAATTCAAATCCGTTCGCTCTTATGAATTTCATGCATGAGTTTACCTCCTCTACAATATCGGCTATCAATACTTCATAGTAAAACTTGATGCTCTCACTCCTCATTAGGTCTGCGATACATTGGAGATGGTGTTCTTTGCCATTTTTCACAATCTCTTAAGATGTGGCCCATTGTGTCACAACCCCAGCATCTGATCTTTCGATGGACATCTTTGAATTTCATTGTCGACTGGGTAATATCTCTTTTCATCGCCAGTTCATCTATGTCAATTTTCCGTATCTTGACTGTCGGCTTGATGATGTTATATACCGTCTATTTGGTTAATGTGCGCAGGCGATAGTCTGTGAACGTTGCCACTACAACTTTTTTAGTCTCGATATCTCGAACACCGTCAATGAAAGCATTGCTCTTAATTCTCTCCGTGTAGTCTAGAGCCATGTTGGAGTATGCTAGATGCACCAATTTCTCGATTTCTGCCGCACACTATAGTGATTCCCCCTTTTTTGATATCGGAGTGTTAGCTCCATTCTGAACAGTTCTCGTTTATTATCATCTCCATGTTTACTCTCCAACCTCTGCATTACTCTACTGTCTTAGCTCGAGTTCCTTTCAATACTACAATCAGCGATGCAGCACGATCTTCTTCACTCCAATAATTTCTGGTGGCTGCCGTTTCAAATTGTAGCTTGAATATGACAAACGATGTTATTCCATCAAAGGTTGAAGGCTTTAATTTGACTGATTGAGCATGTTGAACTACTTGTGACGTTGTTCGATTTACTTTGACGTCAAGTAATTCTTTTTCAAGACGTTGAACTGCCTGTTGAAATTTTTGTTCGACATGTCCAATTTTATTTTCTAACTTTTGATGAACTGGTTAAATCTCTACTTTAATCTGTTAAACATCGGTTTCAACTAAATTCCTCTTCTAAATTCTCTACATTTCTTTGGAAAATAGTTCATAAATTTTTTCGTACCCTAGATTGTTTTATATCACCTATTTGCCCCATCATTTTGTTCTTGCTCTGCACCATGGCGTCACAGATTCTTATTAGTAATTTGCATTTATTACCACCGCTGGTTGGCAAATCAAAAAGAACCAAAACTCTTAACTTGTCTGTAGTCAGTTTAAATATTCTCAATTCCACCGCTGTCACCAATTGTTACGTTTTTGCTTATTTTCGGTTCATATCACTGGATTGTGAATAAATTTCACTGATGTATACGTATCATAAATCAATGCTTTATTTACTCTTTTCGCTAGTACTGGTACTACTTCATAGATGTCTCTAGGTTTAACTCAAGAGAAATCGTAACAATATTAAAGTTTAGTTAAAATGCGAAATTGAAAATATCCAATAAACATACATTTTAAATCTGTAAAATTTTTGTCACAAATAGAAAATGTTTAACACCATAAAAACACAGGATGGTTAATCTATAAAACTGTAAAACTTAGAAACAAATCGAAAATTTCCAAAATCCTATGAAACTGTAAAATGTAGCCCCTATTTCAAAATTTTCAATAATTCACAAAATTCTTGATTGTTTGCCTGTAAAAATTGCTAAAGTTTTCCAAAAATCAAAAATGTCCAAAACCACTAAATGTATGATGGTAGACCTTTTAAAGCTGTGAAAATTAAGCCATAAATTAAACATTTTCAAAATTTATAAAATACAGTATGGTAAGCTTATCAAAACTAATAAATTAGATCACAAATTCAAAATTTTCAAAATCCAGAAAACATGATGGTAATACGCTTGATAGACTATTGATTAACTAACTGCGAATAATGATTTTCAAGATTAGCTGAGGTGTGTCCAGTTCAAAATAAAAAATTTAAAATTTTGTCAAATTTTCAAAATTAACACAAAATCAAAAATTGTTATAAAACAGAAGAAGTAGATGTCGCACATGTCATCAGCCACATAATATTGGGTAAAATCATCACTCATTGCCAATGGTTAATCAATCCATTGTCATCACTGTCGTCAAACCCAAAGACAGCTAATCAAACTACCCCAATCGAACACTATCAAGAGTCAGCTGGCTCAAGCTTATCTTCGCTACACTCTTGTGATAATAACATATGTCAACGTCAAAACAATGAAGTATCAATTGTTTTAGCTACGGCTGTCGTTCTAGTTCAAGACTTCGACGGCCAGTTCGTGAAGTGTCGTGTGCTTTTGTATTCTACATCACAACTAAATTTCATCATCGAGAGCATGGCAAAATTGTTGCGGAAAGTGAATATTTTTTCGATCAACGGTATAAACTATATCAGCACCTAAGTAAAACACCAAATAAATCTTCTTATTAAGTTATGTGGCAGTGAGTATGTGAAACGTTTAGACATGTTAGTGTTGCCTAGTGTTACGTCGAACTAACCTTATAAATGTATCGAAATTGGTGAATGGAAGATTATATCTAATATTGTATTGGCAGATCCAGGATTCAACCAACCGAACCATATTGATATGGTTATTGGAGCTGAAAATTTCATTGAGTTAATTTGAGCTGGTCAGATTAAATTGATGGAAAATTTACAGTTGTTAAGAGAAACAAAATTAGGAAGGATCGGGTCTGAGTCCAAACCAGCAGAAGATACAGAACCGTTAAATAAATCACTTAAACGGTTTTGGACGATTGAAAATTTATAACGAAAATAAACTAACTAGGCTCACCACTAAAGAAGCTGAATGTGAAGCTCTATTTATCCAAAACGACCAACGTTTAGAATCCGGGAGATTTGTAGTTGAACTACCACTGAAAGAAGATATTTCATCATTATAGGAGATTCATACTATTCTGCTAGACATCGTTTTTTAAAGTTATTATCAAAATTATCAAAAATTCCAGACCTCAACGATCAATACAAAAACTTCATTCATGAGTATATATCGCTGAAACACATGGAAACCGTACTCCATCTCGTTATTAAACCGCAAGGCTCGACGGCGAAATTGCATGTTGTTTTCGATACGTCGTAAGACGGTAAATCATTAAATGTTATTATGGAGGTTGGACCGACAGTACAAACTGATCTTTTTTCGATATAAATTTTTTTTCAAACTTTTCGTCTTAAAACTATTACTTATATATGGTATGGCTGCCGCAACTATTCTTGCAACTCGTTCCCTATACCAACTGGGTAGTGAAAAATCGTTAAGCCATCCGATCTGTTCAAAAGCAATTCTACATGATTTTTATGTAGACGATATGCTTAGTGAGGTGATTCGCTTGAAGAAGTTATGAAGATGAAGAATGAAGTGTCTGAGATTTTAAGCGATGGATGTTTAGAATTACGCAAATGTGCATCGAATGATAAACGCTTTTTGCGAGACGTTCCGGACGCACATTGCGAGTTGTTTATAAATATTAATGAAAACAAAATAATTAAGACCTTGGGGGTCTCGTGGAAAACCAACAGTGATGAGTCCAAAAATCGTCAAATCCCAACTCCTGTCTGATATCGCTAGCTTATTTGATCCACTATAGAAATAATCAATCCAATTATTATCGTACTGGCACACATATTTCTAAAACACATGTGGAGATTGAAAATTGAATGGAATGTAATATTACCAATCGAGTAAGTCACTCAATGGCTTAAATTCCGAAACCACTAAGCAACAAATTCAAAATTCCTCATTTCGTTTTATCGACAAATCATGAAGCGGTTGGGATACATACATTTTCAGACGCACAAAATAATTGACCAAAGTGGCCAAAATTCAATAAATCGTTCGATCCGACCTGGGTACCTGAAAAAAGAAAGAAACAGAGATGTCGTCGTTGCCACTGTACCAGAAGAGGTTCACTTGATTTAAAAAACTAAATATGTCAACAGTTCAGTCGCAGAACAATCACTAAATTGTATCGTCAAAATAATATAAGGTCGAAGCCTCCAGGAGTTTTCGCTGCTGTTGGCCAATTTTAAAAATGTAAACCTATTTTTCAAAACAAAATCATTCGAGTTGATGGTCGCTTGCTGAATTCACTTCTAACATTTGACGCTAAAGAACCGATTATTTTGCCAAATGATCATACATTTATTTTTTTGCTTTGTTTAGTCACTTCAACAGGGAAAAATGTCACGCTAACCCTCTAGGGTTGCTTGCTGCTGTAAGGCAACAATTTTGGATCATTCGTGGTTGTGATGTAAATAAAGACATATTGGTCATAATGCAGTTAATTCAATTGATTTGTAATGTTTAATCAATTTTTTTAAACTCTAACTCGTATTAATTTTAATGTTTTGTTTGACATCAACCCTAGAAAGTGACTTCCAACTACGATTGTCTCAAATAAAATAATCAAATTGAACAACCTAAATATTTCTTCCCTGCTTTAAATTCCATTCAGTAAAACCCATTGAAGTAAAGTTTAAAAAGTTAATTCCAATCAAATACAGAAAAGCCTTCCACTTTGTTTTCATACATCTACCTCATGCTGCTCTTTTTATTACAAAAATCGTACCGAATATATGAAATCAATCAATAAATATAACAATTTTTGTCGATATATTCGTACAAAACCCAGAATAACAATAATAAATACCAAAATAAATTATTTTATTTACTTATCTATTCTAGAGCTTCTTATTTTATCTGAAACGAACAAAAAACAAATAAAAATAAAAAAAAAAGTTAATTTCCTTTTAACACCCTAAAAATTGATAAAAATATATTTTTCAAATAGAAAAACCAAAAATAGCAACAACAACTAAAATTTAAATAAGAATTATAACAATTTAACTATTCAAAAGATTTTTTTTTATTTTTGATTACACGAGAGAAGATGGCAAATAATAAAAAAATAATTATTTTGTTAATAATAAATAAAATCAATAAAACGATAATTGAAAAAGATATTTTTATCTTTTTTTATTAGCAACAATACGCTATCATCGACAGTAACACACAGTACACAGTTAAATGAACAAATACGTACTTGTATAATTAACAAGTCTTTTGTTAATTCAACTTATTAAAAATTTAAATTTTTGGGGTTTTCGAGATTCTATTTTTATGATTGGTAAATAATTTATGGTTTTCTTGGAATTTAGCAATATTTTTTAAGGGTGTCACATTTTTAAATAAACCAAATCTATTTTGATTTAAAATTATAGATTTGATAGTGATTAGCATAATAGTTTATCCGCATCACTCGGGCGATGACTCGCGTAGGCAAGCCCTAACAATTAGTTACTCAAAAGGAGAATGATTCATCCTTTGAGTTGGAAAGTTATCGAAATTCAAAAAGTTCGTGTTGGAAAAACATTGGACATTTTTTGTAACAAATTTAAAATTTCTATTGATTAAGTGAACTATATAGGAACAAGCTCTAATCCCATCTTCCGATAACGCCGAGTCTATTTCACCAGCTGTTTTACATAAATTTCTTAATTATATCGTATAAGTGAGTCTTTACTGAGTGAGATAATCGTTAAGCCTAGCTGTTTACAATTGAATTGTCATCAATACCTGAAAATAGAAATGAATTAATTACCTTTGGATTATATAACTTAAAAACATTACGTATATTACTACTTACCTTTTTTATGAACTATTGTGATGAAATTTATAGGTGACGGGTTGACATTTTGTTTACATGTCATTTTTGTTAATGAATAATTGTACTAGTTTTTAATGAGAGCGTTTGATTCTTCATCAAATTTATGTTAGCCTCCTAGTAGATTAAATATGTACTACAGATTATATTGTAAAAGTTTATCTGAAAAAAATAAAGTAAGCTCGGTCATTCTTTTTGAGTAAGTAGAACAGACAACACGCAAAAACTTACTTTATAATAGCGAGCTAACCAACAACTAAGTTAATCATTTTTTTTTGATTGATTCATTGGTAGCATTTTCTTCACTAGCGAAATAAAATAAATTATTTATTAAGTAATAAGGGTCTTACACACTAATTTCTAAAATGCATAAAACTATAATTTACAATTCAGGGCAGTATAAAGAATCATCGTTCTTGAACTTATAAAGATAATCACGAAAACAATTATACCCAGTTAGAAATCTTTCCCTCCATATGACCTATTTGTCC
Source organism: Tipula confusa (assembly GCA_963556175.1). NCBI lineage: Eukaryota > Metazoa > Arthropoda > Insecta > Diptera > Tipulidae > Tipula > Tipula confusa. The sequence goes on along the minus strand of OY744476.1, from coordinate 107,945,929 downwards.
ATTTATTTGCCGAAGGGATTTGTCGATGAGTCCAATGTTCTTTCGGCGAATTGTCCCAGCGCACCTGCCACTCGTTCACATTTTCCGCATGTTTTGCCACCACAACTGCCACATTATCCGCACTTTCGTTTCTTCTGGTATCGACAGTTTGAAAATACAGTACTACATGGCGTTTCACAAGCCTTGCTGTTTCCCACTTTGCCACATGCTCTTAGAACCTCTTCCATTGACATTGGTGGAATTACTTCTTTCTCGCTCCTTGGTTCGATGATTCTCACTTAACCATTCTGATGTGTAAATACAGTAGAGACAATACTGCATTTTCCAACAATTCTAGGCACGACGGGCTTCCACTGTATGTACCACTATATTAACCTTGGCTTTAACCTTTTCACTATTCTATATGGCTTGCCCCAAGGATCTTGGTCTACCTCTTCACACAATTCTCGAAAGCATCGCTGTTTACTTGCTTTGATAGAACACTTAAGTACTGAAACACTTTAGTGCGAGAAACACACTTTATTGTTTTCTTACTCGTATTTCCTTTCGAGGCTTCCACGTTTATGTTCTTAGCACGGAGGCATTTTTTACGTAGCTTGGCTATTTCCTTGGCCCACTAGTACCTGGAACCTTCCAGCTATCTATATTTATGAATTAAAACTATAAATATGAATACTATTGATTTTACATCTTACAAAACCATATTCAGCACCGCTAGCATTTTTTTGAAAGGATAAAAAATGTCCTCCAAGAGACCCAGACAATCTGAGAAATTTACAGCCCAAACCTTGCTATCCAACTTCCTGTATGGTTCCGATACAAAAACAACGTCTGCGTCCAAATCACGTACTTTTTGGTGTAGCGGGTTTGGCGCAGCTTCACAGTGATTAAGGTTTAGTTGGATCAACCTCAGTCTCACCGTTTCATTTGCAGCTCTTTTTCGGAAATATTAAACTACCAGCGGAATGCCTGTTCCCTCCAATGCTATCACTGCAATGCGTGCATTTCGAATCATTGCTGCAGCCCTATGCAATACGACCCTCTTCTTAACATTTTCTTAACCGCTTAGACCTACTTTTAAAACTCCTAAATGGTTCAGTTTGATGGCCATATTCGAGGCATCTGAAACATTAAAGGGCTCGGTAATTTCTCGAATCATGCAAACCACCCAACCAATCCTTATTTTACCTTTGGATATAACATTATCTGCTATTTGCCTTAGAAGGCTAACCACTACCTTTTGTGTCCCACGATAAAAAGCTTTCAGCTTTTTTATAGAAGTAATACGTTTAGTTTCTCCGCTTCAAGAGCCCGAAGTACATTGTCCTGTGTAGTCACTACATTAATGTTCCTTATTTCTAAAAAAGGACTTCCTGTGTCAAGGCTCTAATACCAGCTTCCCGACCGATACTTTTCTCTAACTGGGATTGGAAAACAGTTTTTTGCGGTTGGTTCCCAGTGCTTTCCACCTCTAGCAAAATATCTCCTTTCGTAGTTTGGCGAATATGAATTCAGACCAGTAAGTTCTGAGTCCGCCTTCACTTTCCTTAGCAGTTCAGCATACTATACAGCTTCTTTTATTAATCATAAGCGCATCCAGTTGAGTTGGCCGTTTTCGCCTTTTTGGTGCGGCTCTTTGCCATTCTGGTTTAACTTCTACCACTTCTTTCTCCAGTATTCTTTCTGGTTCTAAAGATTTGTCAAAGTACGCACATTTGTTGTAACTCCTTTTAGCAGTGTCTGCAATATAAGTGTCGACGATTTCACTTACCTCTTTATCTTTATTATTCGAAATGCCTGCTGGTTTCGCACTAACAAGAGGTCTGGAATCCCTGGAACATATGCAATCTCCGCTATTTTGTGTAGATCCGCAATAGGTTGCCGACCCGTATCTAACCCCGAGTGGGTTGCTCGCTTGCTGACCTCCTAAAGCCACCAGTACTTTGGTTCCAAATCCTTGCACCGTAATTTTATTATTGCTCTTCTTCATTACTGATGATTCATTGGAGTGTCTTGCCCTAGTATTTTACACATATTACCAGGTTTTGTTTCAGCCTCGTCAAACATGAAGAGCAGTTTTGTTTTTTTGTAGTAATGGTATTTTTTTCCCATTACTCACCGGAAGTTCGGTTAGGAGTGTTCTCTATCCGCCACCCGACGACACGCCCAATAAGACTTGAAATCCCCAAATGGGAGACTCCTTACGGGAGTGTAGCAGATGACTCAACTGGTGTGTTGTATGTTTGGTGTCAACAGTTTGAGGTTCTACTTTTATTTCTTTGTCTTCCATGAAACAAGATTTGAATCTGTCAATCGATATGTTGTTGTGTTTTCTTTTGACATCTAACGTGAAAACTTTATCACCTCGATTATCAATGCGGTATGTTGCTTTGTTTGGTGGCTGCAGAAGTTGTCTACAACGCTGCGAAGGTCTGGATAGACAAATACTCTTAAAATGAATTCGTAATATCTCCACTAATTCGGATCGGCTGGTTGAACTTTTGATTCCACTAAGAAACTAACTGACTACTGCGAGTTGTTCTCCGAACATTAAATTCGCTGAAGTTGTTTTGATACCTATGCGATAGGATATGCGGAGTCCCGGTAGAAATGTGAGAAGGATTCGTATCCAATCACATTTTTCGTGACACAAAATTGCCGCTTTGAGAGCCTTATGGAAACTCTCCCGGTGTAAATTTATACACGAAAAGCGATCGAAAAGCCGCATATAACAATATTTTCTCGTATTAAGACGCAGATTTAGATCAGTCAAACAGTTAACAGTGTTCCAATCTGTATTCCCTTCCACTAAGAATTAATTTACGTGCACTCATCATTTCCAAATTTTTCGTAAGGAAACCCAGGTTTAAAAGCATCTGATACAATTTCGCTGGAACCACAAAATCATACGCTCTTTCAATGTCTAAAAATACCGTCACAATTTTCTTATTTTCGTTTCACACTTCCCACACAAATTTTTCACATATTCGTTGACATAGTGGTTGCGATTAAAACAAAAGTGTTTTCCGGAAATAAATTACCTAATTCATAAACCTAACCATTTACATAATTCTAAATACATTCAACATACATATTCCCGTGTAATTTGTTGCCAGTATAGATACCACTCTACCTTCTTTTAATTTTTCTGGTATCTGACACTCTGGTATCCACACCTAATTGGGGATTTTAAGCAAAGTAACCTTTACTTCAAAATCTACATTTGCCATCAATCTATAACTCACTCGATTAGTTCCTGGGGTCGTAGTCTTTGAGATATATAAAACCAGCAGAAATTCATCACATTCAAGTTCAACATAAATGTCATTCGAATATTCTCTAACATTTTCAGGTTTCTTACATTCATTAAAGTCACCTAAATTATTTGGAACATTCACCATCATTCGTAAAAATTGATTTCCATTTAGCACGGCATTTCTATCTTGTGCTTTATGACCTCTCATCCTTTTAAATTTATTCCATACATCCTTGGTTGTGGTTCTATGTGTCATTTGAGACAAATAATCCCGTCAACTTTGCCTTTTGGCTCTACGAAGTATCCTTTTTCAACCTTCCATTCGCTCGTTCATAAAATTATACGAAATCTCCTCAAAATCAGTTGTGTTAAACTGGCACAAGGTGCTAAGAAAATTTTTAAAGAAAATTTTCCACGTTTTAAACTGATCTTCGGTGAGTTTCGGGTAACCCACATCAACGAGAATCAAAAATTATGTTACTCCTATTTTTAACATCTGACAGCCAATTGTCCCGTTCCGTATCGGCAATCGAACACTATTAATTTTGATCATACTCCGAGTATGATTAAAACCTAATAAATGGTGATTAAGAAGAACTCTCTTGAATATAAAGATATACTGCGATATGTCAAAAAAAAATTGAGCAACAAAAATGACACAAGACGAAAGCAATTAAAAACCTCCGATGAAAAACTACTTTCAAAGTACCACGTCCATTATCTTTCATATAAGTATTAAGTAATAAAAATCATGTCTTTGTGTCATAAACTTCAATGTCAATATATGTTTTGCTAGTTCCTTTTTACACCGTGGTTGGGTCTTGCAATGTATCCGTATTCCGTACCGTATGTTGATAGATATATACTTACTATAGTACGTAACCATGTTCGTCCATTACAAAAACACAAAAAATGCTTATGCAATTTACTATAACATTTTTTTTAATGATTTAATTAAAAATTAAATTAATTTCAATTAAAGCTACGATAAAAATTCTACCTCTAGATCTCTCGTCTCGGTACAATATTATGTGTATATGCTCTACGAGTATGATGTTGAACAAAAAAAAATGTATGTTCTAGCAAAATATTTTCATTTTAATTTAATTGTTGCAATTTTGCCTTAAGCAACAATAAATATTTCAGGTCAATTTGCTGTAGACCATGAGACGAGAATTTATATTGAAATATTATGGGATGAGTTCTTGTTTAGTGCGGATGATGATAAAATTATGTGTTGTTTGTAAAAAAAAAAATTATATAAAAATGTCAATTTATTGATCGTGTTCGAAACGAGCTTACGAAACCTTGCCATTGGTAACTTACATACAAAAAATATACTCATCTTTCTCATGTTTATTGATTACCATTTGTCCAATATATATAGAAGATGTAGTTGGTTGACCAGATTAATTTTTAAGAAAGATAAAGCAAAAAAAAAACGTCAATTTTTCTTAGAACAGGTAATATATAGGTGACATATTTCATTAGCTTTTACTATATTTTTATCTAACCACTCGTTTTTATGGTTGCTACTTGAACCTTGCTATCAGCACCAGGATGTAGCTCCATTATTCTCCTAAGCTACCACGATACTGTCGTGTATTCATCGGAAACTAATACTATGACACCAACTACGATGTTGATTGTTTTATTTTCCCATCGAAGTCAGTAGCCTTATCGATGTGGATGGTTTTGTTATTATACTTATTAGTTGAACCGCAACAATCAACACCCACAATGATTAATGGGTACATGTAACGAACTCGAGCTGTTGGTAAGTCACCTTTGACCCTATTTAGTTTAAGCACACTGAATTTCTTCGTGGGTTACGAAGGTGACTACTTAGATTGCTTGGTTAGTTGTTTAACCCTACTGCCATATTAATATCTTCTCTATTGAAGTTGGCTTATAAAGCACTTTATATACGCCAATATCCTTTTAATTCTAGGCTTTTGACTTTCATTTCTACTTTTGTTAGATAGCTCGATTTTTCCTCTGGCTACCATCTATTCCTTAGAGATCTATGTATCTCGAAGGAACATAACGCTAACATTTGCTTGGAAGACTTTCTATGTTAACTGGTATTCTGTTTCCTATAAATGACTGCCATTACCTTGAATGGGCTGATAGACAATCTAGCGGGATCTTCCTATAGAGGGTCATATACGAATTATTTTTATGAGCCTCCAAGCATTTTTGATAGTGTTGAGCAGCTCGGTCATGAAAACTGCTCCTAATAGCTCATAAGTAGGCTTAATATGGGTGATAACCTGGGGTTTACTGCAGTTAAATAAACAGAACTCTTTGTTTTAGGATAAATTGCTCCATATAATGTCGTGCGATATCCCCCTGCAGTACAATTCATTTGGTGTGGTTCATCCCATGTCAAGTCCTGTAACCCTAGATTCCGAAAGAAAATTTTGATCTCTATTGTTATGGAAGACAACCATTCTAAGAGATCGAAGATATTGCTTGCTTCGAAGAGCAACGTTCGTTAGAATGCTGGTTTCTCTCTGTTAGCAACATAGAAGTAAAATGCGTAAAGATTTGAATTCCATTTCAGATGTAACAGCTTTTTGGCTTCATTTTCTATTATGGAATTTGCAAGCGACGCATCTTGCATTTTAATTCCCTCAAATTCCAATCGAACTATCTGAATCTCCCAAAAACTACAGTTCAAAAGTGAAAAGTTTCAAGCCATACTATTTCTCCTCTGGGTTCTTACAAATTAACTTCGCAGCGCTTGGCAAAAATACATTTAGATATCATTGATGCATTGCCGATTTCTGATAATCAGCGATACTGCGTAACATTAGTTGATAGATATACGAGAAGGGCTGAGGCGATTCCTGCACTAGATATTCCTGCAGCCACTGTTGCATTCGCTGTGTACTCCTTGGATTTCCCGTTTTGGTGTACTAAATGTTATAGTAACATATCAGGGGGCGCAATTTGAATCAAATCTTTTCTACTAACTTTCCGCCTTGTTGGGTTTGTAGAGGAAGAGAACGACAAGTTACAATCCAAAATATAATGGCATGATCGATGGCATCGAATCATCAAGTCTGCCATTATGTGTTACGATCGTGTGGATTGGACTAGCGTCCTACCTACAATCATGCTTGGATTACAGATAACTTTTAGTGAAGAATTTCAAACTAAGCCAGTTAAACTGGTTTTTGGCACTTCGTTGAGAGTTCCTGGACAATTTTTCAAATCAAACAGTACTGAAATTCCGCAAACTAACTGTCAAAATTTTAAAAAATCATTTTTCTGAAATTCGGCATCCAGACATGATTTTAGAAATTTTTTTATTAGTAAACAACTAAATTTCTGTACACACGTATTTCTTAGAGCGGACGCACTACATATGTCATTACAGTCACCGTATACTGGCCCATATTTGATTTTACAACGTACAAAAAACATCAAAATTAACGGAAAAGGATATAAAATTTGTGAAAACAGGTGTGATGATCTAAATATTCGACCTTAATCACCTTCCAAAGTACCACTTTCGACAGATTTTTCGAATTTACCTCTCTCGAAAACCAAAAGTACTAAATAGTTAGCTTCAAAATTCTATATCAACACAATTAAACAAGATTTAGAGCACAATACTACGAGATCGTATTTCAAACTCGTTCGGGTCGGGTGCTCAGATCTCCCTCAAGTTACCTTTCATCGTTGAATCATTACTGATTCCACTGGGGTGGGAGTATTTGTGGTGATATTTTATTGTTTTGGTATTTTCGGTTATTATTTCAATCCTGTATTTCGGCAAGTTGAGTGAATTTAAATTTTGTTGGTGAAATCAAACTGGTCATAATTTCGTCAACAAACTTCTGGATAAAAAAATATAAAAAAAATTGTTTGTTTTTTAGTATTACAATTAAAAAAGTTTTAAGTAAAGGTCGATACGCAGCTCGACCCAAGATAAATTTTCCGTACTAATTTGACATAAAATTTATAGCTGGCTAAGAGCTCGATAAAAAATTTTTGTCAAACAATATCGTTCACCGGTACGCAATTCGACATGAAAAAATAATGGAAAATATAGTTTGTCACATTTTTAATAGATGGCACTACTATAAAGTCTCCAATATTTTCGCGTCAATTTACCTGTAAGTTACATTAAATGAATGCGAAATTTTTCAATATTTTATGTGGGTTTAAATCATGTTATGAAAACTACCGTAAGGTGGCACCTCTTTCACTGTTAATCATTGAAAATGTTCTTAATACTTTAATTGAAACTGTTCTTATATTTACTAATTCTTTCAAAATTGAAAGGGAACCACCAGTAAAAGTCGCATTTAAAGTAAAGTTGAGTTTTTTTTTAAATTAACATACTAACTGTTTTTTCGGATTAAGAATTATTTTATATATCATGATCGCAAAGTAAAATTTTAAATCTCTATTTACAATTTTTTTTTTTAAGATGACCTACTAATACTTTTACGTTTTATTAGTGTCTGTTGTTCTCACAACAATATTATGTATACATATTTTACGTGACCAAAACAAAAATAAAATCGTATTCTGGCAATATGCATTTGACATAATCTGAGTGGGAAGCATTCATTTATATTATACACACATTTGGTTAATGGTTACATCACACGATACAACTTGTACAAGTAAATAAAGGAGTATAGATATACCCACACATATATGTTAATTGACCGGTAAGAAAATATATATATGTATATTGCAAAATGTATACATGATAACATATACACCAACCTAATATTTAAATGTATTTTAATTATGTATAAACATTTTGTTGTTGTTTTTTAAACGCTAAATAATATATGTATATATATATATATATATATATATATATATATATATATATATATATATATATATATATATATATATATATATATATATATATATATATATATATATATATATATATATATATATATATATATATATATATATATATATATATATATATATATATATATATATATATATATATTTGGTATATGGTCTGGTCAAGACATGCAATCATATAAGATCTCCATTTATGAAGACCAAATGTATAAGAAAATAAATTTTACTAACCACTTTGTCCAATTTCGTATGCGTTTCGATCTTCTTTCGATATCTATATACGATATACTTATATATGATCGTTGTTTTGATCTTAAGCTTTTAAGCCAGTATATGTAATAATATTACAACGTGTCAGATCTTTAACTTTAATTATGCGTTTCTGATCATAGGACTGTTGGTAGTCAATTTCCGCAATGTGAATCCGGATAACCTCAGTATACTAACGAAAGTATCTGTAAATTCGTTCTGTCATGGTGACGCTCCTGTCATGATGACAGTATGGTCTAAGGTAATATCTTTATTTAGTGTTTCCATGTGACCTAATTAGAGATATGCATCATTAAAGTCGAGGCATTTTCTCTTGAAGTCAGGGTTTTGTATAAACTAGTTCTCCATCTCCTTAAAATGTTACATTGCCACATAACAGTTCTTAACATCACCTATAGATCCTAGGCTCATTAGGTTTCCTTTGACCGGCAATTTTTCCACGAATTTTTCAATTTTTTTCTTTTTTTTCTATTTTTAAACCACCCATCGTTGGTTGTTAGAATACTCTCAGTCTATCAAAACTTGCGCAGTGTGATGTCCACCTTCGTTGTGACGTTAAAATTAATCACATCACAAATTATTGACATCGACCCGGTTACACACCTTGGGGTCAATATTTAGTAAATTTTTGTGGGGTATAGAAAGGAAAAGTATGTCAGTAATAACAGAATTGGTCCGGTTTCCCAGTAGCCAATATTCATAATACAATTGTTAGCATAAGACAATCACAATTTTACTGAACTGCTCTGCATTATGTCATCTCTTATCAGCAATTCCAGTGGGCCACCACTCATCTGTTATCGGCAAAGCTTCCCTTAAAACAAAATTATTACATAGGCTGTAATAAATTGAATTAATTTTAATCTGAAATAATAAATTAATTAATTCATAATATAATAACATAATAATATAATACTACAATTTCTGCAAGCCGCAGGCTATAATAAGTTGGATTAGTTTTTGCCTAAAATTTACAATTAATTAGTTTATTATATAATTAAAAAATATAAAATTATAAAATTATAAAAATTATAATATAAATTAGATTTTTTAGAATTTCTTTAACAAGTACAAATCAATTGAATTAACCGTGTTATGACAAATACGTCGTATAATTGCCAAAAATCTAATTTATATACACTTTATTTGACACAAACTTTAAAATTAATATAAATTAGAATTAAAAAAAATTGATTGAATATTACAAATCAATTGAATTAACCGTTTTATGACAAATACGTCAAAAAATTGCAAAAATCTAATTTATATACATTTTATTTGACACAAAACTTCAAAATTAATATAAATTAGATTTTTAAAAAATTTACTAAACATTACAAATTAATTGAATTAACCGTTTTATGACAAATACCACATCGTATCTTCTATTCATAAAATCAAAAAATTCTTTGGTATTTGGGTATTCTGTTGTTGTGGACTCTTTTGTGTCCACAACATTTTAGAGTCTTGTGCTAGTTTCTTAGTCTGAATATAAAGTATCCAACTGTCTCAGGATTCTGCTTGTATCTAACGCTCTCAAACCGAGAAGCAGTTTAAAGCGTTTGAGTGCAGAGAAATCTAATGTCAAATCACAAAACAGTTCTATATGCATTATTTTCGTTGTTTAACAGATAAAACTGGTCGCCCGACCAGTTTGGTAGCTATTTTATCTTGAAGAATCCTAAATTTCTTTCTTATTAAAGCAATAGTTCAAGCTCGTGATATGGCATTAAATGATAGTATCATTTTCTGTTTTTCGTTACACTGTAAAATTGAGCGGCCTCCAATTCGTATAACTCCATTATTGGCAAGAAAGGGATGTAAGCACAAAAGTTTGCCATTAATGCCTACCTATTCTAATTCTCCTCGAAGGAATTTCTTCTCTTTCGCCTATTCTAATTCTTAAACTGTTAAAGTACCTTTCCTTTGATTATCCTTATGACGACTGCTCCAATAGATTTTGTCGCAATATGCGACTCCCTGTTTTGTTTATGTGAAAGTAGAAATTTTTTCAATTATATATAGTTAGATCTGTATTATTGTGCTAAATGCGCAGACAGAACGCACATGTTTCTTATGTAATTCTATTTAGGCTATTACTGTATTGAAAGTAAGATCAGCACTGCTTCTAAGCCAATCTGGCTGACCACCATAAATTATGATTGCACAGCTTATTTGTTGCGCAGTCCATTTGATTTTCTTTAGATTTTCTATGTTTCTCATTTGCGGGGCTGATAATAGAATGAGTGAAATTCTATTCGCAACAAAAGTTTTCCATTTACTTGGGTGTCTTTGTAACCAGGCTAGCACTATTGTATCGTAACATCCATGAAGCTTCAAATCCTAGTCTTTATGTTCTTTGTTTATCCAGCGTGGAATTTTTATTTTTTGCAGCTCGTAGAATGATAATATGTATTTGACTCATCTTCTTTTTATTTCCTCAGGTAACTCTTCGTTCCACGATATTCCTTTACCAAGGAATATAAGCTGAAAGATAAGCTTACCAAGAATTATAGTTGGGGAAAACCAACATAATGAATCGAAAATTTTAGCTATTTTAGAATTTCGGATCCTATATAAGGCCTAACGTTTTTATCGATTCATGTTTCTTACTTATGATGGTTGGTTTGGATTTCCTTCGGCTACAACTGTCTTTATATGCGATCTTTCACACGTCTGTGTTCGTCTTCTGAGTATTGTTTAATTTGACTTATTTTTTCATATACCCAGAATTTTCGCAGTTCTCAATCAAGATTATTTCGAGATATCAAAGTCAAAGACGGACCGAGTTTGAACTTGGTAGTGTTTACGTCATTCCCATAAGGATTCATCCTAGCTCCGTTATTTGAGCTATACTGGATAGTCTGGCGAGATTTTAATTACCCCTGCCTTTAAAATATTTGCATAAATATCTGCACCTAGAATCATTGGTTCAGCTGGCCTTTTATTGCTTCAACTGACAAACGTTCAGTGAATTTTAGTAAAAAGGGCGCTTATACTACCTGCTCGAAATTTAATCAGTAATGTATTGAACACCTTATATTTTATATTGCTGGTAGTCATTTCACCAACTTCACTGACTTGCCGATTTACACGAAAGTTTGGTAAATTTAGTGCCTTGGCTGCTGCTTAGGTAATGAACTACCTAAGCAGCAGCCAAGGCACTAATTTATTAGCTGTCGCTAATAAAGGTACTTCATTATTTATTGCGGGAGCGTTCTTGGCAGTGTGCAGTGAAGTTGCAACTAATTCCTTTGTGTGTATAGTAACGTATTATGATTTCCCTTATAAATACCGCGTAGATTTCATTGCTTCGTTGATTCATTTCGAGATTAAACACATCCTGCATAGGTTGTCCCCTTTTATAAGGTTAGATCTTTCTATTACTGGCATTTTTACAAACGTGTAACATCTTATGTCATATGATTCCTTATAAACAATGCATATTTTTCTAATTCCAGCAAAATTTCTTCTTAGTGCTTGCAAAATAACAGGAATTGGGCGTGCGAAAGTGATATTATTTTGTTGAAATCTCCTTGTTGGAATGTTGGTTACTTTTAACGATTGGAAGCAATTTCTTTCATAGTAATGGAATTAATATTGTGTTCCATGTTGTTGTATCGATGCCTAAGTTCTTCAAAGCATACAAATTTTCTTCCATCGTATTATAAATTTTTTTTAATGCAGTTGCGGATTCCAGAGTAATGTTTGGCAGGTTCAGCAGGGTATTCACATATGGTTTGTTACAAGTAACCTCCTGTTGTTGGTATGAATGATGAGTGATCTAGTGAGTAATGATGAGTGATTTTGGACTTAAGTCCTTTAACATATGTTTGAAGGTGAAACTGTCGTAAAACCTACCGGGATTACTTCATTGCTGTGAATTACTAGTAAGTTCTGCTGAAGTACGGTAATTTTATGTTTTACAATATCTTATTGTGGACCGGTATGTTGGTTTAGTTGCCTGTTCTTGGTGGCTCGAAGTACCAACTCGGTTGGACCCATATTAACTTATAAACTAACTCAGTAAAAATGGTTGAACCTTTTCAAATATTAAAATGTTTGCACAGCTGGATTTTTGCTATGTATTGATCATACAAACCATTAAATATTTCTGTGGATTGTGGTTGTATAGCGTTCAATATATGGATTTGTAGAGTTCTGTAGTCACTTTCACTTAATATACGGATCCATTTAGTGAAGTTTCCCGTCACCGAGTAATATTTTGGTTCCAACTCGTCCATTTGCGATTCCATTTCGAGATTAATGTTTACATTTTTGTTTCTACCTCTAAAAATTGTCTTCGAGTAGGTACCGTTCGGGAGTGATATCTACACAAACCTTCCACTCGTCAAAAGAAATTTTGTCTTTGGTTTTGGCGTTTGTATTATAGAAATTTTCCATGTGCGATAAGATTACACTTTTTTCAGTTTCACCTTTATACCTTATAGTTGGATTAAAAAATGAAAATTATACATTTTTACAAGTCATTCAACATGGTTATAGCACAGCCATAACGGAATTAAGATTTTGTACCTTAAATTAGAGTTGTGCCGCATTCGAAAAAATATTATTACAATTACAGATAGTTGTAGTTTACAAATGCACTTCAGTGGCCCCCTCTGTATAAAAAACTAAACTTGTAAATTGGTAGTATGATATTCCAAATCTTATATTTTGACGGATTCGCCACATTTAAAAAAGTTTTTTTTTCGTTTTTATTTTTATTTGTTTTTGTTAACAAGAAACTTTTCCGCATTAATTAAAATGTTAGAATCTTATTTTTCAACTTTTTGAAAAATAAGTTTTTCGTAAACATTTTTATTTTATAATTTTCCGATTTTCTAACAAATTAAACATAATTCGTATATGTATTCCCAATCCAGCAGTTTTATTTTTAAATTACATCAATTTGTATAAGAGACTTAAAATAATTATTTGGCTTAAAGTTTTTGTTTTTTGTTTATTTCGAGCTAATTGATTTTGTATTTGGTGTGGGGTTAAAAACTTTGAAATATTGTTAATTACTGTTTGTTATAAAAATACAGTAGTAGTTGTGTGGTTTTAATTTGGATGGTTTTGTAATTTAAAAAGCTGCAACTAAACATTCCTGATATAATGGTTAAGAAGTGAATGGTTAAGAAGTGAAACCAAATTTGTTCAAAAATCGCACTAAGTTGTTGAAATCCCGCATGGGGAGCTGTTTATTAGTATTTACTGAAGCAAAAACTTTGAAAATACAGTCCGTCTAATACAACTGGCTCTTAAAACAAGTGGTGATATAAAAATACTTTTAATTTATTAGAAAATTGCATCAAAATAGCAACGTAAATTTTCAGCTGTAATAATTTTCGATTTCTTTCCTGAAATATCTGCAACTTATAGTTATTCGCGCAAGAGTTCCACAAACCAGTGAACTAGGTAATGTACTATAAAGAATTAGCCTTCATTAATTTTTAAATTAAGAGAAGGTTCCAGAATGCTCAATGGGATTAAACTTATCCCGTATTACAAGTCAATAACCAAACATGCCCACACTTTTTGCCTCTGTCTCTTTAACTATTTGAAATACAATGGTAACTTTTTTTTGCAATTTGTGGGTTATAGCAACAAGTGTCTAACTTTCTTCATTACGAATAATCATCACAACGGTTAATTGTTCTAATCCAGCTTTACAATAACGGTTCACTTAATAAGGATACAATAGCTTTTTCGGATACCTCCATTTTCTGGGTATTTCCAGTCCGAACAATTGGACAAACTTCCTCGGTTCTTCATTATGTGGGTGCAAAGTCCATGTTGTGTGATAAAACTGACCTTGTATTCTAAACCAGTAATAAAGGATCCAAAATATTTTATGAAATTACAGGAGTATTCATGTTAGGTAGTTAACAGGCTGTTAAATAGATCTGAAGTTTATAATGAGGCAGTTTGGCCCGTCTTTTTGTGCAACAAATTGTAAACATTTTATCTGACAGCTTCTCATTTTTGAACTTTTTATAACTACATAGTTATTAGAGTTGGTATTACCTCTTAAATATTCCCCATATAGTAGCAAAAATCCAGATTACTGTTTAGTCGCAGCTAACGGTTCCAATGTTTATACGTATATACTAAATATACATTTTTGTTAACGAAGAGTATTTTCGCAATATTTCGTAATTACATCCGTTAAGGGACCCATTATTGGGGCAGATTTTCTAGGCAAATTTAGTATTCTGATAGATCTAGAACCAAAAAGGACACTAGATTCAAAAACATCGTTGACGGTAAAAGATATCACAGCATTGGTAGATATCATGACTCCCAAGTATTTTAGCATCGAAAATAAATTTGAAGTATTGCTCAAGAATTAACCAATTCTTACTGCACCTCCTGACTATAGTTCTATACTGTTAAACACAAGGTAGTTCACTATATTCATACAAAGATTCAGTGCTGATTTGTAAACCTCGTCGTCTAGATGAGAAGAATAGCGGAAAAGCGAAACACGAGTTTCAATATATGATCGATCTGGGAATATGCCAATATTAATCGTCATGTTTGGCGTCCTCGTTGCATCTCATAAAAAAGAAAGACCAGATTGATATTTCCAAAATTGATTTTACGAGCGTACCATCATATACCCGTACCTTTAAATGATATTCATAAAACGGGCATAACTACACCAATCGGACTCTTTGAATTTCGAAGAATACCGTTTGGATTTTAAAATGGAAAAACAAATGGAAAATGGAAAACATTATTATTGAAATATCGAATCCGCATCGAATACGGAATCGTGCGTATTTCAAAATTGATGAGAACATACATTTTCGACGATTTGCACAATTTATTACACCCCGGCATTCTATAGCGCGACCAGAAACTTAATATCATCACAATATTTTTGGCCAAGTATGAATACCGAGTCAATTAACTAGGCGAAAACTGCATAAACTGTCAAAAGTGTATATATAGGCACATAAAATCGCATCCATACAAACTATTGTCTCACCCGAAGGTCATTTTGAACACATTCACATGTATTTGGTTGGCTCTATTCCTACGTCGAATGATTACATTTATTAAATACGTGCGAGTCTGTATTATTTCGTGTGAATCGAGTTAAAATCGGTTTAGAACCTCCGTACGAATATTCCGGAAGATTTTGGAAAATTTTTGTCATAAATGTGAACGATAGCATCAATATATTTCCGTAGACAGATTAAAGCCAGATTAGAACATCAAATAACAAAACTCGCGCGGCAAACATACTGTAAAGCTCCTATCGATATCTTGAATGAATTAAGGGTGGATGCCTTCCACGGAGATAACCACCAGGGATAACCAAATAAAACTTCATCTTAAAGCAACAGCGAAGGGAAAATCTATAAACGAAGTGCTAGGATCAACATTGGAATACACAGCAGCCAGAGTCATCGGTTCCGTAAAACTGCGGGATTATTGATCAGAAAACCAACTCAATGCTATAATTGCCGAAGGTCCAATTCCCGGTTAAAATATTTCAAATATCCAGAAACTGACCACTTTAACGGTGGTTGTAAAGAACCAGGAACTGGGGAACAAGACATTGCGGCAAAAAGACCCCCGGAAAGAAGATGATCAGGAAGATTACTTATCTCGCCTCATGAATGAAGGCCAGAACAACTAAGTTCCAGCAGCTTTGTGGGCGTGGAAAGTGCTGGGGAAAGTGAGATAATGTCTCAAGGTCACTGTTCAAATTGTCTAACTCAGCAAAGACTGCACTAGTTTGGTTATTAACGCCACGCTACAGTTTAATTCATGCACTTTTACATTGGGTATCAGAACTTCCCAATCAGTCATACGACCTAATACATCGAATAGAATATTGAATAACGGGTTATTACCAAAAAGGGATGAGTGAGATACTTAAGCGATGACTTAGGGCGAAATAAAATACGAATAGTAGAACCCACCAACATAAAGACTTAGCTTACTAAACGGAAGAACCCTCGTGAAACTCGTACCAAAAATCAATATAATTGTAAGTCCGGTAGTAAATGTGGTCAAGAAAGGGTCAGTGAATTGCGAACCTTATAGGCAAAAAGAAAGTCGCTACATCCCAAAAGGAAGCGTATTTCGTCCATTATGTAATTTTCTCCCGGCAGCACAATCAAATTCAGTAATGAAGGTTCTACAAGAGTTCGCCTACGTATTTGCCATAAATAATAACGATATAGGGCGAAGTGATAGCGTTCAACACTGTATCAATAGCGAAAATGCTATTTATATCTGACAAGTGCCAAGTTGATTACTGAACTAGTGAAACAAATATCAAACGTGTGAGACAATCGAGCAGTCGAACACCCCTTGAAGCTCACTAGTTGTACTTGTTAAAAAGATGAATGGTTCGACGAGGTTTTGTCTTAATACCTCAAGGACAACATTGTGACTAAAAATGACAGTTATCCATTGTTACTGTTTGATGGCACATTGCATACGCTTTCAAGAGCCAAAATCTTCAGGACGATCTTAAAAGTGGGTATTGGTAGCTTGCGATTCATGCGGACTATAAAGAAAACATGGCCTTAACTACAGGGAAATAACTTGCACTAATTTCGAGTAATGCCTTTTGAGTAATGCCTGCCAAATTTAAACAATTAATGGAGTATGAGGCTTTAATTGCAAAACTTGTTTAGTGTACATGGATGACATTATCTTACTAGTAGATACATTTGATGAACGTGTAAGCAATCTTCAGAAAACCCTAAGAACCGTTAAAGCTGTCGTATTTAAGTTGATCACATCAAAATATAACCTTTTCAAGAAGGAGGTAAAAAACATGGGTTGCATGTAGAGTAAATACAAATATGGCAGTATAGAGTGGAGGACCTCGAACTGATATCAAAAAGCTAGTAGACGTAGATGAGTGCCCAAACCAAGGAATGTCTATTAGTTGAACTCTGTAGATTCCTAGAATAAAAGTGAGGTTAAGTTTTACAATAAAAGTGAAATATCACTTTTAAAATTCGTATCACTTGCTTAAGTGAAAAACCTGTTTATATATTATGTCCACCGTTTTTTCTTTTCACAACTTAGATAATTTTAATTTTTTTTTTCATAATTAGTTTATATAAAAGTTACACTATTAAAGTTCTCTCACACACAAAACAATAACATTCACCATAACACCACACCACTATGATCTATTTCGGTTTATTGTAATTTGACATATATAAAACCTTACAAATGTTTAGTTGATTAACTTAATTGCATAATGAAAGCGTTTAATAATTTAATACTTAAAATATAAGCCATCTACCGTAAAACTGATTAACTAAAATTTTTTGTAAACTTTTTTGTAAAAATATAAATTCTTCTCAAACCAATCATCAAAGCGATAACTTCTTGTAGTGTACGACATACTTTAGATTTGATAAAATAATACAGTAGTAGAATGACATTATGTTGTAAAAGATTATTCATGTATTGATTCTGTTAATGGAGGGAGTCTTGTTCAAGTATTCTTTTAGATTAGAATGAAAATAAAGATTTAAAGTAAATCAAGATAACGCGTGTATTAATTATGAACTATTAATAAGCATTAACATAGAGAACAGAACAACATTACACTTCATAGTGAAAATGACATTAAAACATTATAAGAAAATCAACCAAGCCATTTTTCTATAAACCTAACCTGACACCACCTTTATTTTGTACTGAGTTTTATACTGTTTTTAAAACCACATATTTGGTACAAAAACAGTATCTTTACTTATATCACTCAGTCAATTTCAACCTTAAATTGTTTACTTAAACCCTGTCCGAAACCCATGATAAATATTTGTGAATAAAATTTTTTAACATTTATTTGATAAAATCGAAGACACCCAGATTATCACGGTCTATGATAATTTTTGATAAATACCAAAACTTTCTATAATAAAAGCCAAACTCATCGCTTAGCACACTCGGATTGATTGATTGATAAGAATGTACGGCCAAGGACGAACGAGGAACTCTCGGAATGCCGGCCACCACCGTACATCAGTGTTACATATAACAAAACCGAAGGAGTGGAAAGAATGTTATTTATGACAAACTCAACCCGGTTACTGATAAATAATTAGTATTTTTTTGTGGAATATGGAAAGGAATGTTTCCCGGTAGCCAATATTTAAACTTCTGTTAGTTAGCACAAGACAATCACAATTATAATGAACTGCTTTGCATTCTGTCATCTCTTCTCATTAACACCAGTGTGCCACCACCGTTCAAGTGTAATGTGCAAAGATTCCTGAAAAGAAAATCTATTAATGATCTAATTTCTGTAAGCCGTAGGCTGTAATAACTTTAATAATTTTCGTCTGAATTTTACAAATAAATTAATTCCGGCCATTGTTGCTAAAATGAAAACCACACCCAACACCTCCCAAAACCCAAGCCATCCCACCCACACTCCAAACATCGCCAAAAATACAGCAGCCACGAACGAACCGGCACTAGCAAGTAAGTCACCAAAAACCCTGCTACACCCCTAATTCCTGTTCAACAGCCCAGCGTCACAGAAACTCCAAAGCATGCACAGCCAACAAAGCTCTACACGCCATCTCCGCGCCATTCCATAAAAACAAAACCACCATTGATTCACATCAAATGTTCACTCACAAAACAAATATCACCTTAAACCAGTCAATCCAACCACCTTAAAAAATAACTGTAGCAAATATGCACCAGCACAATTCACAATCAATATAATTAACGTTCTTTTCCAAATTAATTAAAAAACTCACCGTCGACGATCACCTGTTAAACAAAATTCTAAAATCGTAAAACAAAAACATAAACTAACAATCAACGAAACATAATACGATAATTTCCCTACTAATGAGATACGAAAAATTAATACGAATTTATTTAATATGAATTAAAAAATTACTTTGGCAATTATTTAAAAATTAAAAGTATTTTATTTTTATTTATCTCGTTTTTTACAGTTGCTCCCTGTTTAGAACAATTTATTTGTACACTTCAAAATATTATCATTTATTCACTGGCTTGTACTGTGTACACTCTTCCAAAATGAGAAACGACCAAACAATAAAAAAACAATCATGTTCAATCATGTTTGAATGACACAAAGCAAAAAAAAAAAACATAAAAGTATGTATGTATAACATCTAGAAGTTTTTTTATAACACCATATACACATACTATGACAAATGCTGTTCATTTTTACCCGTTGTAAAAATCGAGCGGAAAAGACAAAACAAACCGGCAACAAGCAAGCAACAAAAAAAAAAACTTTACACAGAAATAATAAATATAGAAATAAAATCTAAGATGATAGATTTTAATAAAATGGTAACAAAAAATAAATGATGTATTGTGCACATAAATGATGTATTGGGAAAAGCGACAGAGTTCCATTTATATTTTATTGTATAATCCATTACACAACACACACACACTCACTATCCAACCACCACACAATTTATACCACAAAATAAATTAAAAAAATGAAGAGATCGAAAAAAATACGTCAGATCTCTTCAACGATCATCGATCGACCCTCATCGCATAGCACACTCGGATACACAAAAATAAAAAATAAAAAATTTACTGCTTGGTTTTGTAATATAGGTACCATTCAAAAAACCACATATAAGAAAAATTTGAATTTTTTGTTGCTATGACAATTTCAATAAACAATGCACACAATTAAATGTAATTTTTCTTCATAGTTTTATACTCGTATCCAAAGCTCTCTTTATTACAAGCGGTATTCACCGCATACTAATGCTATCTAATCATATGAACATAAGAATGTTTGTAAGTAAAAAACGTGTCGAATATAGTGTAAAATAAAATAAAAATTCGCATACTATAGAAACAGAAAAGAGGAGAAAATTAAATATTATTTTTATATGGATTTCGATAGCACTACTACACGCAATTTTTTTTATCGGTTTTGTTTGCTGTGTCATCGAAAGTTACAAGACGGCTTGTAGTAAGAGGGTTTTGCTCGTACCCAAAACCCTCTTTACTACAAGCCGTATTGTTTGCATACTCATGCTATACAAAAATATATACTTTGATTGTATTGTAAGTAGAAAATCGTGTCGGGGTATGATAGCGTATATTGTGTAAAAGAAATAAACAATAAAATCAAATAATGCGCATGCGTTTACAATTTTTTTTTATTAATTTTATATGGAGTTTTGATATTTATCAATACATCTAAAGTATATATTTTCACTAATACATTTTAAAAATACATGATGATGTGTGTCAACGAAAGTTACAAGACGGCTTGTAGCAAAAACGTCTCTATAGAAAGACCAACTATTCAAAAATTTAAAGGGACAAAGCGCCTCTTTGATGTAGTATTGGTTGTGTACGGATATAGCGTAAAACAAAAACAAAAAAATATTTTTACTAACACTAATATAGTTAGTTTTTTTATGTTATTTTTGCTTTGTTATTTGTTCTGCTACCAAACCTATTTTATTAAGGCGGATATATAGTAGTATTAGTGTACGAAAAAATGAGTTGGTCTTTCTATATTGAGACGTTTTTGCTTGTAGTAAAGAGGGTTTTGCTCGTACCTCATAAAAAATTAATTTAAAAACAAATAAGGTGGGGAAATATTTCAATCAATTATGTATTATATTTTTCAGACAGAGTAATAAAAAATTGGGGATGTAAGGGAATATTTTTAAAATGAATGTCAAAAATTTTATTCACAAATATTTATCATGGGTTTCGGATACACTCTTAGTTCAAATTTGTTAATTTTCAATTAATAAGAGTTTTATCATCACGTTGTGATATTCATTGTGTGGTCCTAAGTCTGGTGGCATTATTACAACCAGATAATATTATATTCGTAAATGTATATTTTTTGAACAGTAAAAATTGCTGTTTAATTAGCCATCAAGAACCATAATGTAAAATAATTACGCGAAAAATGTCAAATTCTACCCATGTTCGAGGGAAAGCCGTTATTTATTATTAATAGCCTATTATCATTGTTGGTACATAAAGCTCGCTACTGTCATTCCTTTTTAATTATAAATATTTCATTATTGCAACAATGAACATATTTGCTTATTTTTTTACAAATCCGTTTACCGCAATGAATACTTAACCAGACTAGTCGATGTAACTTAAACATAAAATATGAATAACCATAAAAATTTATGTCTGTTTATTTTTTTTTTTTTTTTGAATATGTACCCAAGATGGTAGAATAATAATGATAATAATAATATTAGAAGATGCGACTAAAAGTATAAATTGAATAATAAAAAAGTACTCGATGCCAAAAAAAAAAAAAAAATATTACAACAAAATATTATGATATAAACTGAATGTGTATAAAAATATCTTTTCGTAATTGTGTATGTTGTTCTGTTGTTGTCGGTTTAACATAATTTTAAGTACAGACATACGACCGAAATATATAAAAAAATAATATCTTTACCGAAAAAAAGTTTCCCAAAATGTGTAGATACTAAAAATAAGATTCTGTTATTTATTCTAATTCTTAATATAAATACATTTAAGAAGTAAGTTTTTTAATGAAAATATTTCTTTTATTTTTATTTTCAGATATTGATTTTTATTATTAAAAATATAATAATATTATTTAAATAATATAATAAAATGAAGGGACGACATTTAAGACGACGTTTCAGTCTTCAACCGTCTTTTATGAAAGATGATAGTACAGAAGATAAACATAAAAGGGATAAGTATGTATTATTTTGTTTGTTTATGTTATTATTCTCTTTCCTCGATTTTATAATAAATTAAAAAAAAAAGTTTAATTTTGTTAAATTATATAAATTTTTAGATTTTAATTAAAATAAATTTCTTAATACGTTGCTGTTTTGTGGTGGGTACATTGAGAAGTTTAAATTTTTTTTTAAATTAATTTCAATTTTGTGTTATACATAACATTATATGTTTTATGTTTATTTTAATTACAACTGTGTTTCAAAATTAATTTTTGATGTCGGTTTACGTCTTTATGATATATATATTATAATTTACAAAAAATGTAATTTAAAGATGCAAATGTTGAATAGTATACGGTTGTACGAGATTTTCAGAGAACATGAAATGTTCTAATACTGAATTCAATTTATAATTCATATTCTTTATATAATGCACATGAATTCAAAATAAGATGTTTGTATCTTAATGCTTTACTGCTTTACTTTGACGTTTAAAAATATTTTATTAAATTAAATTATGAAACATATACAGAATTCTTAAATAATGAGATTGTGACTGATGTACTAAAAAAGCTCAGCCTTTATTATTAAATCTACTTTATTTAAATAAATATTTGCTATAATATAGTATTATTTTAGTTTGTAATCACTAGATCCATTAGTTTGGTTCTTTGTAGGCGTCGTATTGCTATCGGACAGTACAGCTTACGACGGATTTCGATATTCTCATGTTGTTGAACGCGGAATCATGTTTGGCAGCATAAACTGCAATTACTTCATTGATGTCTTCCATCTTTAAGTCACGGTGCAGGTCTTCATTCCGAATGTACCACGGGGCATTTACAATATTCCGAAGTACTTTATTTTGGAACGTCTGAATTATCTTAACGTTTGTTTTTTTAGTACAGCCCCAAAGCTGTATTCCGTAAGTCCACACCGTAAGTTTGCTGACATAGGAGCAATTTATTATGTATAGATAGCTCAGAGTCTCTACCTATGAGCCAATACATTTTCCTGTATTTGATGTTTAATTCGTTCTTTTTCTTTTTGACATGTTCTTTCTATTTAAGTTTGGCATCTAGCGTCATCCCTAGATATTTTGCTGTATTTGCATAAGGGACTTGTTTAGAGTTTATTACGATTGATATACTGGCATAGTTTGTTTTATTAGTAATATTCACATGAACCGATTTTGTTTCATTGAGCTTAATTCTCCATTTCTTCATCCAGTTACTAACTGTAATCGATGTTTGTAATTTTTCTGTAGCTTGCGTTACATTACTCCCAACTGCCAAAATTGCTGTGTCATCAGCAAATGTAGCTATGGTTGTTTCTTTCATTAGTGGTATGTCTTGTGTGTACAGGAGGTACAAGATGGGGCCCAAAATCATCCTTGCGGTACTCCTGCTGAAATATTCTTTAGATCCGAATATTCATCTTCATATTTTACACGGAAATGCCTGTCGGTTATGTAAGATTTTAGAATTTCATAATACTGTTAGGGAAGATCTCGATGTAAGTTGTACTCTAATCCTTTGAGTCATACGATCAAATGCTTCAGCTACATCCAAGAACATATTTTTTTCGTTTCTAGAGTACGTTCTATAATATCTGTGATTCTGTGAACTTGCTCTAGGGTCGAATGTTTTTCTTTGAATCCAAACTGATAAGCAGGTATAAGATCATTATCCTTTATTATAGGCTTTAGTCTCTTCAGAAGTAGTTTTTCAAATATCTTCGATATAGTAGGAAGTAGAGATATTGGTCTAAATGAGTTTTTATAGTTACTGTTTTTGTTTGGCTTTAAAATCATGATCACTTCTGCTACCTTCCACTGCCTTGGTACGTACCTTAATCTAAACACAGCATTGCTTATGTGCAGAAGTTTGTGTATTGCTTTGTTTGGTAGTTCTTTTATAATTTGCCCAGTAGTTAAATCATATCCAGGAGCTTTTTTCGGACTTAAACTTTTTATTTCTTCTTTTAACTCACCAGATTGTCTGGGTAGTGGTTGAAACGTTTCTTCGAGGTGTCCCGCAAACAGATCCGCTTTTTGCTTACTATTACGAGCCTACGTACTATTATCATTTCTAATAGGTGCTATTGAATTTGTTGGTCTCTTGATCGATTTTGTTGCTTTCCATAGGGAGTATTCAGTATCTTTTTGACCAGTAAGTGAAGATAAATATGATTCTATTGTTTCATTTTTTACTTTCCTGATAATAGATTACAGTTTTTTACATAAGTTTTTAAGCTCGGTTTTAGTAGCTGAAGTCCGATTTATTTGCCAGAACTTACGTGCTTTACGTTTTTTAGCCACCAGTTCTTATACTTCGAGTGGATAATTTGTACCTCTAATGTTATTTGCAGGTTCGAGTGGAGTGCTCTGGCACTCTGCTTGCTGTATATTTTCAATTAGTCTATCAATTTCTTCCTCAACGTGCATAGATTTTCTTATTGGCACTTGCAGTTTAATATTTTCATTTAACAATTCACGAAAAAGGTTCCAATTGGTATTCCTGTTGTAAAATCTTGGTGATATTTCTTTTTGAATAATAGTTTCGCTGAATGTCATGATAACAGGAGAGTGATCTGATGTAAGGTCTTCATTATTTTTAATTCGTATGTAGTTGTCAGATATTCCTTTTGTTACATAGAAATCTATAAGATCAGGAGTTTTGTTTATATCTGTTGGCCAGTAAGAAGGTGCGCCACCAGATTGAAAGTCGTATTTTAATTTTTTGGCTGCTTTAAACAGTTCTCTTCCTTTTGGTGTTGTAATTCTGGAGCCCCAAAATGTGTTTTTTGCGTTGAAGTCACCGCCAATAATGAAACATCGTCCCAAAGAGTGAAAGAGTTCTTCATATTCTTCTTTTTTTAAGTTATAGCGTAGTGGACAGTATATAGCTGAGATACTTACATCTTTGTTCTTAGTTTGAATTGTGATTGTTGTCACTTGCATGGACTCAGTTTCAACCTTCATTTCTTCATGGTGTTTTATATTATTTTTAATGAAAATGGCAGATCCCCCTTATCCCTTTCTGCTGGATGAATAGCATGGTAGAAACTGTTCCCACGTACTTTGCAATATGAAGATCTATTAAAATGGCTTTCAGAGATTAAACATATGTCAATTTTTTGCATGTTTAGAAATATTTCTAGCTCAGGAATATGATGGATTAGCCCATTTGCATTCCATATTACTATTCTCAGCGTTTGTAAATTAACTTTTATTTTTGTTCACGTTGGAATACTGCGATGATAGAGTTTTCAATTGATCAAATATAAGTTTATTTATATCAGCTTGCTCGTCAAGTTTTTTACTTAAAGCTTCTATGGTTTTGATGAAATCTATTTGAAATTGGCCAGTATTATTTACTTTTGTGGTTGATTCTTGATTTTTAGCAACTTCTGCATATGATGCGTTACCTCGCAGATTGTATAATCCCTTATTGTTCGGTTGGTTTGTTGTACCAGGGTTTCTTTGATTTTGCTCAGAATTTCTTGCACGGTTTCTAATTTTTTTGCAATTCTTTAGCTACTTCACATCCACGATAATTTGCAGGGTGTTGTCCTTTACAATTTATGCATGTTGCTGTAGTGTTTCTGTCTAATGTACACATGGTCGTAAGATGCTTACCAGCACATTTGACACATCTTGCGTCACGCCCGCAATATTTCTGGGTATGATTATAACTTTGACATTTTCTGCATTGGACTATCTTTGAAGTATCCTTCCTCATTGGCTCTATTCTAACTTTCATGTTTTGAATTTCCCAAATATTATATATCTTTTGGATGTTTTCTTTATTGCCAAACGTAAGCATAAAGAGCGGTAGTCCCCTTCTTGCCAGTTCGCGGCTTCCTTTATCGCTTTCAGTTCTGTCTTTTTTGATCATATTGACAGCATCCTGTATATCTAACCCTTTATTCTGTAACTCAGCTATTACATCATTGCTTTCACATGTATGGTGTAGCTCTCTAGTCATAACCTTAATTGGTCTAGCTTGCTTATCTTCATAAGTATACCACTGAAACTTGTTAGCGTTAAGCTTCATGGTAAGTGTAGGGTATGTATCTGAGTCTGGTACATTTACCTTCCAGACATCGTTGTTTAATGCTACTAGCTTGTAATCTTTATCCGTGATATTTTTCATCAAGGCATTGATAGTAGGGTAGTCTTTGACACCAACTATATTAATAGGTGGTGGCTGAATTATTTTCTGTGGTTCAGGATTTTTATTGCTCTGAGTAGTTGCATTACCCAATACAGATGTCCGGGTTACTTGCTCAATATTTTCTGGTTGCTTTTGGTTTTTTTTTCTGTTGAGTTTTATCATTACTCGGTTTGGGTGCGACTTGTCCAATATATTCTGGCGATGATTCTGCTTTTATTTTCTTTGTGGGCTTGCTTTTCAATGCCCAAGCAATTTCTCTTGGTGGCTCGTCTTCGTCAGTAACTTCCATATTTATTGTTACTCTTTTTTTAGTTTTTTTTTTGTCAAGAGTGTCCACTGAGAATCACTTTCAGATTTCTTATTCGGATGAATTTTTCGCTCGAGTTCTTCTTCATCTGTGTGGTATTCGATGGTATCCTTATTGTTTGAATATCTACCCGCTTGAATGATGCGTTTTAGGTCTTCATTTTCTTTTTTTAGTAAAATAACTTCGTTATTCAACTTTGACACCATTTCTTCTAGACTCTTCGGATTTTTTCGTTGCTTGCTCTGTATCGGTTGCGCGGAATAAGGTGTCCGCAATGACGTTATCCTGACCGTGAACATGTTGTATGTAGGTCGTAAATTAGCTAACGTAATCTAATTGGCGTGATTGCCTTGGATTACGTGCAGTTTTAGACTGAATTGCTCGAGTCAGAGGTTTGTGGTCGGTGTAGATTTTAAAACCTCGCCCTTCGACAAAATACCTGAAATGTTTTACAGATAGGTGTATTGCAAGTAATTCCCTGTCAAATGCAGAATATTTCTTTTCTGCATCGGAGAGTTGCAGCGAAAAGAATCCCAGAGGCTCCCAATAACTGTTATAGTACTGGTCCGACCGCGATGTTTGATTCATCGGTCGTGATACTAAGCTTCGATTCGCTTAAACAATGTCGTTCTTGCCAATTCCGATTTCAATAACGAGAAGGCCTTTTGGCATTCTTCAGACCATGAGAAATTTTTGACCGATTTGGGCTTACTTTGTAATCCTGCCAAATGACCATGAATTGGAGCTAGAATTTCAGCGATCTTCGGGATAAACCGATAGTAGTAAATTACCATGCCGACGAACCTTTGGATGCTTTTGATATTTGTAGGAGCTGGAAAAAACACGATAGCATTGATCCGTTCTTGCGAAGGGAGAATACCATCTGGTGTGATTTTGTGGCTGAGGAAATCAAAAGTTCTCACTCCAAATTCGCATTTGGCGGTTTTGATATGAACATCAAACTCCACTAAACAGCTGTTCTAGGTGCAGTTTGTGTTTTTCCTCAGTTTTCGGACAAAGGAAGATGTCGTCGATGTAGACAAAAACAAAGCCTAAGTAATGAACGACCTCGTTCATAAATCGCTGGAAGGTTTGTGGGCATTTCGTAAACCGAATGGCATTCGATTAAATTCCAAAAGGCCGAATGGGGTTGTTATTGCCGTTTATGCACGTCTTTCGAAGCAATGGGAATAAAATGATATGCTCTGTTAAGATCGATTTTGCAGAAAATTGACACCTATGCAAATGCGGTATCGGGTAACGATCAGCAGTTGTGATGGGGTTTAACCTACGATAATCCCCACATGGTCTCCAATCATTGTCTTTTTTCTTCAGCATGTGAAGAGGACACGAAATGGAATTGCCGCTGATTGATAGATTCCCAATTCCACCATATGCTGGAATTCTGCGGCTGCTGCTTTGTGACCCAGTTGATCTAATCGACGTGGTCGAGATACTGGTAAATGACCTTCAGTTACGATATGGTGAACCACGTTGTGTTTAACTGGTAAATTATAATTAGGCTCTGCTGTAAGCGAAGAAAACTTCTTAAGCAGGACGCCATAACCATTGTCGATAACGAAATGAATCGGTGTCGGTGTATCGACACGAATTGTCGAGGCGTTGACTGACAGGAAATTCGCTGAATCAATTAACCGTTTTCGTTTGAGATCAACAAGAAGGTTAAATTTACTGAGAAAATAGGCGCCGATGATTGGACGGTTAACTGCAACTAAAGTAAAAGCATGCGTAAATACTCGATTCAACCCTAGATCCACTTGAAGCAATTTTGTGCCATAAGTGTAAATGGTTGTACCGTTGGCGGTTGTTGGTCGACATAGGTTCGTCACATACCGCAGTAAGCCAATTTAGAGCTCTTCCCCAACGATGGGCATCTACAAGATCGCGATGGCTTTCACCAAGAGTAGTTAAGCTTCACAAAAGCACTTCATATTCTTACGGTATCATTTTCAATTCAGAGTAAAAAAGACAATCACTCGCAGAGGAGTACTGTAGCGACAATCGCTACCCACACAATTAAAATTATTCAGATATTTCGTGCAAATCCATATAATTCGCTAACGCTACATGTACACTGAACATAAATATATATGGAGCGTAAAGTAGCAATCACATATAGCACTCGCCCGCCATGGCCTGATGAGATGACAATTAATTTTTAACTAAATTCCTCATCAGATCGAAACTTAGCTTTGCTTTGCACAACATCCAATTCTGAATAATTAAAATAACGACACTCACATTCGCCGTCGTTATAAATTAAAGCATTCAAATACCAAACGTATCTCAACCTACAACAACTAACAGCTGAAGGGAAATTTAAATTAGTGAAAGGTAATCTCATGACCGTATTAGGTCGAAACATGTCTGAAAAATTGGCTCTCAGATAAATTATAGCAGGCAAAATAATCGCATAACAAAAATATCGAATGCTCTTTTATCAAATGTTATAATAAAATCGCTATAGCTAAAGACACCAAAAATAATACCTTAGACAAAAATATCGCAAAGCACAAATATTGCAAACAACAAATATCGCAGGAAAAAATCGTCTAATATTTTTAAATAAAAATATTACATGTACCATATATTTTGCATGTTTATGTTAACATTATGTTTATTACTGACTTAGCCATTTAATTTTGTGACGAAATATTTGTTTGCGATATTTTTGCTGTACAATTTTTTTGTTTGCGATGATAATAGCATGCGAAAAACTGTTGCAACCAACAAACTGTTGCTCGTGCAGCAACAAAAAAAACAGAAACAGAATGCGCGAAAAACAGCTGTCGTGTCGATACTATTCTGTCAAATTTTATATCATTTGTATAGTTCGTGTAGCGATTGCTTTGTTTTTTTATTATGAACAAAACAATAGAAATGTATATAGTGACGACGAATTGTATAAAGCAAATTGTCGAATCGTAGCGTATAATAGAGAAGAGGAGGAATTTGAGGAAGATTTAGATTTTCTCCTCCTTTTTTTCTGACTGGAAAGAAAAAAAGAAGAAATCCACACGTGTTGTTCAGACATCGGTTTATTGACGATTTTTCGCCTCGCTGTCACGAAATTTTTTACTCAGTACATTAAATAGAATTTCGTGATTTTCCACGAATTCTATTATTTTCTCCTCTTCTTCAAACGAAAACTTTGATTGAAATTTTGAAAATTTTGAAATGTACTAAAATCTTTCTGTTTTTGGCTCTTGTCACTCCAAGGCTTAAGAAAGCAAATGTATATTTACATGTATAAGTGAGAATAGATAATTATATAAAATAAAATGCCCATACAACAACACAATACCTCCACTAGAATTTGATTTATTTTAAACCTAGTCCCGAAGTACATTTCTGATGCACTGAAAAGAGCTTTTGTCAAAAAATCTGCAACCGTGTCATCTGTGCTTATGTAACCCAATTTAATTTTTGAATCATCCTCCAATTCCCGGATATAGTGATGTCTAACATCAATATGCTTTGTTCTGGCATGATATGAGACTACGGATGCCAAGCATAAAGCACTTTTGTTAACACATAATATTGTGGGTACGGGCTTATTATTCTCAAATAACTCCTTCTGAAGTCCACTTATCTACATCGCTTCCTTCGAAGCTGCAGATAGTGACATGGACTTTATCTCTATGGTTGACCAGATAACTGTTGGTTGTCGTTTTAAATTCCACGACACTACTCCCCCTGATTCATAAAGATAGGGTTACCCAATAAGAAGTTTCATTTTAAATAGCCTAGTATTTGAAAATTTTACAGGGACAGTTCGCAAAACTAAAGAACTTTTTGGCTGAGGTGAAGCACCTTCTCGGCTGGCAATAGTGAAACTGGAGGAAAAATTTGAGCTATTGGGACAAGTTAGTGATGTGAAGAATCGAAACCGTGTGCATCGCTTAAGAACAACTGAGAACAATGCTGTTGTAGCCCGTAGTGTTAAAGAAAATCCAGGTTTGTCGATTCCTCATCGATCTTTGGAATTAGACATTCCACAAATAACATTACACCGTATTTTGCATAAAGACTTAGGTCGTAAGGTTTTCAAAATTCAGTTAACACAAGAACTCAAGCCGAAAAAAGAAAAAGAAAGAAAAGCCGAAGAAAAGTTTCCTGACCGTGTTATTTCTCGAAGAGGTGATCACAATCGGCAACAGAGATTTTGTGATTTAACACCTTTAGACTTTTTTGAGACCACGTGATAGATAAGGTCTATGCCAATACTCCACAGTCGATTCAAGACCTTTAAGATCGAATTAGTGAAGTTATCGAGGACATACGGCTGCAAATGTGCGAATTGGTCATGGAAAATTTCATGAAAAGGATATGGTGCTGCAAGCATAGGCGTACCATCCATTTGACTGATATCGTTTTTAAATGTTAATAGCATACCTTCCTCTTTACAATGAAATAAACATTCATTGATTTCTCTTAAAAAGTACTTTTATTGGAAAACCCGTTAAATGGTGGAAAATAATACAATATTTCCTCAATCTATTGTCCTTTGCGGCATAATCTAAATACATCGGACTATATCTCGTTGTTTAAATCATTAGGGGTTAATTTCATTATTAGTGGTGATTTTAACGCCAAAAATACGTTTTAAGGATCAAGACTAACAACCCACAAATGAAAGGAGCTACTTACCGAAGATCAAGCAACAAAATGAATATTTTATTCTGGAGGTAAACCAAGAGTCGTTGCCCAAGTTAACAAACAAAAAAACAAATTGGAAACTGTTCCAGAAACTAGTCAGTGACAATGTCAATCTTCAAGTACCAGTTAAGCGCACAATTGGAGGACCAATTAGGACTACTTAACAATAGTATACAACAAGCCGCCTGGGATAGTAAGCCATAGCAAAAAGAAACTCGAACACGTACCAACTTCTCTTTGGAAGTTCGAGAATTGGTTAAAGGAAAATGTAAAGCACGAAAAACATGGCAGAGAAATCGGGCACCACAGAGTAAAATGATACTCAACTATGTTAGTAATAAACTATTTTTAGGAGATGATGGATGTCTCACTAATAAATTTCCAACGTGTCGTAAATAATTCTTTTGCAACCGGCCACTGTTCCTTGTTGAAAAACAATAACAATTTTTTATAAAAAAAAGATAAATTATTATTTTCCGGACTTCTGAGTTTTTTTAAGTTTAAGAAAATTATTTGAATTCCAAAATAGGTGTCACCGCATATTATTCCCTCTGGAAAGCAAAAAAAAGTCTAAAAAGATCTAAAACGCAAGTACCTGCAATTAAATGTGATGATGGAACTTGGGCTAAAAGCGCCAAGATAAAAGTTCACAAGACAAACTTCAGATGAAAATATAACCCTAGTTAACAAAATTGACAACCAAAGGAATTTTTAAAACCTGTATCTTTACAAGAGCTAAAAGTTGAAATCAGCAATAACTGAAGCTCAACAAAATCTCCTAGATTTGATCTAATTACAGGACAAATAGTTAAAGCACTACCTGATAAAGACCAAAGCTAATTACGAAAGCTACTTCAAATAATTATTCACGTGAAGTATTTACTAAATTATTCCTAAAAAAACTTAGGAAATTTTTAGGAAAAACTTCACGTATCTACATACGGATGGGAAATATTTCCTAAGCAACAACAAATTTCCTAAAAACTGCAACAACAAAATAAACATTTGTATGTATGCGTAAAAACTACGTATTATAAGTACGTATTATCGAATAAATTATTTTTTCTAGTTAAAAAAAAACAAATCAAGCGAAAACTATTATTTTAAGTTGTAATCTAGACTTGTTTTCTTAAACAGCTGTACTCGTAAAAATTTTCATGTCTATCGGACAACAGGTATGAATGGACTTATTTGATGTAAGTTACATAGTAGCGATACAACAATTTTTCCCGATTTTTCATGGTTTTCCTGAAAAGCGGACACTCTAGCGGAAACTTGTTTTGGGTAGACAAGAGTCTATTCTAAAGGAAAATTATACAGATTTTCACTTAAGCTTTTTGACTTAAACTGATAGATATGTTGTTCCAATGGCCAAAATTCACCAGATGTAGGTAGAATTTTTTATGTTTTCAGAACAGGCTAGATGAATGTATGAAAGACAAAATTGCGTCTTCAAAGAATGCGTTGAACACATATATAGAGTTACCCACATTTATTGGGGCTTAGCATAGACTCTTGTCTACTTAAAACAAGTTTCCGCTAGAGTGTCCGCATTCCGGAAAACCATGAAAATTCGGGAAAAATTGATGTATCGCTACTATGTAACTTACATCAAAAATGTCCATTCCTGTTGGAAAACTACCTGTTCCCCTAGAATTTTAAAAATCTATATGATTTTCCTTTAGAATAGACTCTTTTCTATTCGACGAGTGCACTTGTTTTAGAAAACAAGTCTTGATTACAACTTAAAATAATAGTTTTCGCATGTTTGTTTTTTTTAACTATAAAAAAAATTTATTCGATAATACGTACTTATAATACGTAGTTTTTACACATACATACAAATGATTATTTTGTTCTTGCAATTTTTAGGAAATTTGTTGTTGTTTAGGAAATACTTCACATCCGTAAATAATTAATGTAGCGTTCCACACCAATGGAAAGTGGCAGAATTGATAATGATACCAAAACCAAGCAAACTACCTAACGACAAAAAATCGATTTCTTTGCATTCAACTATTTATCAAGGACTAGAAGATAAAATCTTACTTAGCTGATCGACATTTTAGGATAAAATATGAAGATCAATACTCTTCATTGATCGAGATAACAGCAAGAGTATCAGAATTTAGTGTCTTAGGGCCAATTCTTTATATCCTTTATACAATAGATTTGCCAAATACAGATGGAACTCACATATAGCAACATTTGCCAATGACACTGCAATCTTAGTTATTGGTAACACTTTAGATTGAGCAACTGGACAAACCTATGAAGAATCCAACAAAAAAGTTAACTGAAAACTCATAGAAACTTCGAAATGCAAATATAACCAAATATCAATGCATGACACTTGACGCTAAGCTTAAGTGGATAGAGCATGTCAAAAAGATAAAAGAAGAGCTTAACTGGAAGGAATTCCGAACTATCACTACATATTAAAGTGCTTATATATAGGCAAATTCTAAAACCAATATGAGCCTACGGTATATTCAGCTTTGGGGATGCACCAAAAAGACCAATGTGAAAGTAATACAATCATTCCAAATCAAAGTTTTACGTAAAGTTATAGATGTAATACGTCAACCAAAAAATCAGGAAGTACGCAAGGAAACACATACTTCATCTTTATATTAACATTAAAATGTCGAGGTTCGCCGTATAATGGATAAAACAAAATTAGTTGGACGTCTCCTAGACGAATTAGGATAGCCAGAAGAAGATAAATTAAATCAAGACTAACCCATGGGTTATAAATATCCCAAAAATAGAGGACACCAGATATTAAAGACAAAATACTCGAGGAATGGTAATTCATCTGTAATAAAACTATAATAAAAAAAAGTTATCTAATATCTAGCTAAACAACTTCGTGTCAATATAAACAATTGAAAAACCAAGGCGAAGAGACTCAATACAAAAATAACCATAACAATGCACATTAACCATCAAATAGTAGATGTAAATGAATTTGAATTCCATTGCAGCAGGGAGACACAAGTAAAACGCATAAACAAACCTATATATGTCTTGTCCAGCTAACCCAAGATACGAATGTGCAACTAGTGTGAAAAATCAGTACTACTGTATGGTAGAAAATGATTTTTAATCTCATTCTAGTACAGGAATCATTATAAACCGATATATCTTTTACAGTAATTGTAATATGCCATTTACAATCGTAATTATGTGCAATCAATCGTAATTTTTTTTTTACGTTTAGTAGCGTGGCAGATGATTTGCCAAACATAATCTTTGTCTAGATAAACACATGGCTAAGAAGGATCGAATTTGTATAAATCGATCTTATTCACCATGACATGACACAAACACGTTTCTTTATAAAGTTAATTACTCAGCTAAATTAGCACCCGACTAATTCTGTCATGATTTAAGCTTGTGTTGTATAGAGAATTTATAGGATGCCATTTACAAAAATTGTGTACACTAACACAAAAAAAAAATTTGATAAAAAAGATTCAATGACCGACGCCCATATAGTAGTATTAATGACCTGAATATGTGGCAAAGAAAAAAGTTTTGTTTATTGTAAGAAATAACATAACACGAACTTGATTATCCTAAATAACAACAAATCAAAATAACACATGAAAATGTGGGTGTATAATGTGGGAAAATTACTCCCGCACAGAAACATAAAATCGTCATGTGTAAATTTTCCATGGTTCTATTCAAACTTATATATGTATGTTTATTTTATGTATGAATATAATGTGTGTGGTACAAAAATGAAATTTAGTTTAGTAAATGAGTGGCGTCATAACTATATAGTAATTAATGATATTAAATTGTAATCAATCATATTTTTTCGTATCCGTTATTAATTTTTTTTTTATATAAGTTTTATACGTCTTATAGTTAAGAAATACATACATGTATCAAAATTAAACTTATTTAGTATGTTATCTTAATCACAAATTTTATGTTGTGACATGTGCCGGTAGAAATTTACTAATCCCATAAACTGAAATTAATTTATGTGAGTATGTGAAATATTTTAAAATGTTTTGAATTTAGAAGGTTAGAATTAGGAATTTTTTTTTTATGTTCCTTTATTTTACAATCTATCTGCTTAAGAGACATTCAGTAAATTTTTTGTCATGGTTCGTTATTTATCGAATTGGATCACTTGACATGTTATGTTGTTATCTAACTAATTAGATGACTCGACATTCCACATGTTATGTTGTTGTTGTTTGTCACACCACATGTAACATTGTTGTCTTAACTCTTCCTTTTTTAAAGATCATCGTCCCGTGGGTCAAGATTTTACCTTAATTGTTTGGATTCCTTGTTACTTTCCGGAATTTTTTTCTTGGCGGGTTGGTGAGACGTAATCATTGTGTTAGATTTTTGATGTAAGCTTTATGGATCCGTTTTGCCATTATTGTCATGATTGTAACGTTATTATCTTTAACTACCGTTTGCTTTTGAAACTTCGGTTTGTTCTTTGCCTAGATTTGTTTAATTTCAGTGGTAATGAGGCTTAAGAAGCTTTTTTCGTTATCCAATACAAATATCTCGGTTACAGTAAAATAATGCAACGCTTTGATTAACTTGTCCCTTACATGTGGGATAGATTTGGATATGATGCGCAAAAATTCCGCAAACTTTGAGAATTCATCCACACATGATAAAAATTTCTCGTTCTTGATCAGCATTATGTACTATCCCAACATGTTCAGCGGAGAGTATCTCCGAATTCAGATTTCAGTATCTCAGACGTTTCCTGAATTTGCACTTGATTTGGACGTCTATCGTTATTTATTGATGTTACAGCTCTCGCTTGTGTATATTTTTTTACCAGACTAGCTATCCGTGGAAAATAGTACTTCTCTAAGATTTGTTTCCTATTTTCTATATGATTTCGGTGAGCCTTTTTATGCTCATTCTTTATAATTGAGATTTTATTTTCTTCATTATAGATATCCGTGAC
This sequence comes from Tipula confusa, assembly GCA_963556175.1. Lineage (NCBI taxonomy): Eukaryota > Metazoa > Arthropoda > Insecta > Diptera > Tipulidae > Tipula > Tipula confusa. Next base: position 107,909,724 of record OY744476.1, on the reverse strand, counting down.
GATACTTTTAGAGAGGCGAATTTTATAACTGGAAAAGTGTTCCTTAAAAACTTCTTGTAGGATTTGTATGATTTCTTCGGGTATTTTTATCCACTTGATAGTATTTTACTTAGCACTTCCTTGTTTAGCTCTGGTAGACTAATATAGTGCTTATGATAGGAGGGATTAGGCTCCTCGTGAGCATAGATTTCTTTGCCTGTTCTGAATATAATTTGGTTTCTGAACATATATATTGGGGCTTGCAGTATTGTATTTGGCTTGTACAGTCTTCTTCGGCACTATGAATTGTTCCTTCTTTGGACAACGTGTTTGTCTCTAGCTCCAATCTTGATAGGGCAGTCGGGCTTGTAAAAAATTTCGTAATTATATTCCTCCAAGCGCGTCTTCCATCTTTTCAATTTAGGAATTTTAGGAATTTTATAAATTCCTTAAGTTGTCCAAGGCCCAAATTATCGCCAACATCTCTTTTTCATTTACGGCATAATTTTCCTATGTTTTTCTCAAAGTTATGGAAATATAAGTAATTGGTCTGTCCTTGCCGATGTCTTTGTTTTGAGCGTTTCCGCCTCTTGTGACGTTGGTCAAGGGTTTCGCTATATTCGCAAAATCCTTAATAAATGATTTTAGTTCCTTCAGGTTCTCAGGATTTTTTAGATTCTGAATAGCAGCTACTTTATTTGAATCGGCTCTAATCCCATGGTTGGTGATGATATAGCTCAAGAATTCTGTTTTCGTTTTTAAGAATTCCGTTTTATCCAAGGTATTCCGTAGATTGGCTTTTCCAAGTTTAGCGAATATTTTCCTCGATTTCCCCTCCGAAAACAATTATGTCATCAATGTAGACATAGCAGGTTTTACCAATAAATTCCTTTAACACGTTATCTATCATTCTCTGGAAGATAGCATTTTTAAGACCAAAAAGAAGTCTCAAAAATTCATACTTCCCATTCATTGTTGAGGAGATTTTCTGAGGTGGTATGTCGATACCACTTTTTGGTAAGAACGATTATGGTGAAGAACTGAGAATTTTCCGGATTCGCGATCGTGCTAGAGATTTCCGGATTCGGGTAAGTATCTAAGATGGTGACGGCATTCAGTCGCTTGAAATCAATGACCATTCTGTATTTTTGTGTACCGGAAGCATCCCGTTTTTTATTTACTATCCAGATCGGTGAATTATATGGGTTCTTTGAAGGCTGTGGGATCCCATTTTTTAGAATTTTCTCAATTTGTTCTTCTACTTCATTCCTTATATTGACTGGGTAGGGGATTTTACGTATACTGCTTCATCCTTCATTGTTGTGATTTCAGCCCTCACAGTTATATCTATTGGTATTACGTAGTTTACTGGACTTAATAGTTTTTTGTGTTTTGATAGCAATATTTGAATTTTCTGCTTCAATTCAAAAGAAAGGTAGCTTTCTCGAACTTCTAAACTATTTACTTGTGAAGCTTGTTTTTCATGAAGTGGTATCTTAATCTTTGAGGCAAGAGTCAGGATGTGGTTTTTTCGATCAATAACTGTGTCAATCCCAATACTTTTAAAAAATTGTCTAGCAAGTTACTGATTTCTTTTAAATCCTCTGCGTTTTTAGGTGTTACTTGATTCCCGCTGTTTCCGCCATTGGGTTTATTGGATTTTCTAGTTTTTGAAGATTTCGCTCGTTTGCTCTTGATTGCTCTATTTGAGCATTCAGTGCTCCTGGGGAAGATGTGTACACTTGAGACGGTAGATAAATTCCTGGTGATTCGCAGTTCTCACATTTAAACGTAAGCGGTTCAACCTCCTTATCAGCCTATACTAATGGTACGAACTATACTCAAGGTATTTGCGAAAGGTGGTCGTACTACTAGTCATAATACGGCTTCTTAACACAATTAATTTTTGTTTTCGCGGTTTTAATATTTAACACAAAGTTATTATGATCTACTGGGTATAACAACTTTTACTTTTAGCACTGTACACTTTAATTTAATTTTTATCGTGTCCCGATTTGTTTCGGCGCCTGTTAATGAATCTCGTTGGTATTTTTAGGAAAAAAGATTTTATTATTAATTCTTTTACATTTTTTTTCTAATATCAAAAGCTAATCTATACAAAAATACTATACAAATATATTTAGTTAGACGTTTGTCGATGTGAACACCTAAATATTTTACTCCATCAGTTTGAGGTATATTCTGGTTATTCAGTTGTATTGGTGGACATGTTTCTCTATCTCTGAAAGGGGAGCCGCCATTTGGCAGGTACACAGGTCGTTGTCGGTGACGATGGCTTGTCGGGATACTCTTGTTCGGGTTGTCTAGAACAATACGAGGAGCAAGCTTAGGATCGAACTGGACGGAGCCAGATTGTTGATTCGGTATAGGTCATCAATGGCCTTAAAAATCCATCTAATTATTATTTTAATAATCAACTTTAATGCTCAACAAGTTTATATTTTTTAAAGCATTGAAGATAGTTTGTAATCCAGATAGTTTGTCAATTATGTTACCATAACCATTATAATTCAATCCAAGCCCTTAAAAAAGGATAATCTCCCAAGTTACAAATATAAATATCAACCAAAGCTTTCCTAACCGAGTGAAACAAGTTGTCGGTAAAAATTAGACAAATCTTGTCTAGACCGAGTTTAAGATACTTGTCTAGAATATATTAGCTATAATTAAATCAACGAAAAACGTACCCATGTTTCGAATATTACATATGAATGGCTATTTTTAGATACATATTGAAATAAGTTGTGCATAAAATTTTGGATAAATCTTATAGTTGAGTGAGCATCAGACAACAAAGATATATGTTTGTTTTAGTATACACAAATCTAGGTATCGCATACAAAGCTACTATTAATTATAGGCTTAAATTTTAGTAGTTTACGTATCTATGTGGTTGTTCAGAATGTTTTTTTAATGTTGGTTTGTTAGTAGAGCCAGGGCCCGAGCAAACCCAATAGCGTGTAAATATTTGTCCTAGTCATGAACAAAAGCTCTAATAACAGATAGCACTGAACGATGTACTGGCATTAGATTGTGGATGATACGTAGGCATCGGTTGGTGCTTCACTCCTTACTTCTGTAAGAGATCTTTAGTGTCGCGCATAGGTTCTATAAAAGTAAAGTAAAATAAAAGTAAGTTTTGGTTGTTGATACATATGATGGCTTAAAATATATTTGATGATAGACTAATTTCATATTTTTGCTATTTGAATGGTTAACCAGCAGCACTGACAAATTGGTCAACATCCGTGTCAGTAATCAAATCATTAATTAACCTGTATTCCTCGTATGAATTGAACGTATGTCTGGATAAAGCGTCCGGAACCAAATTTTCTTTACCTTTTTTATATTTAATTTAGAAGTTGAAGCATTGCAACTTTAAACTCCATCACGCAAGTCGTCCGGAAATGTCAATTTGGTTCATAAGCCATTAAGCTGGCATGGTCTATTGTAACTGTAAATGGTAATCCTTCCACATACTAACTAAATTTTTTTAACACTTAAAACAACTGCGAGGCACTCCAATTCTATAACGCTATATAGTTGCATTGCGCACCATTGAGCTTTTTTTTAAAAGAAAGCAATTGATAATCGTCTCGTTCTGTAACTGCAGCGTAGCATGTAATAAATCGGTAATACCAGCCTGTAACACCGAGGAATTGTCGATTTTGGATATTCGTTTTAGGTCGATTATAGTTGGCGATTGTCAACACCTCTTCTTCATCAACCTTCAGAATACCATCTACAATAATATAATCTAAATATCTCATTTCTTTTTGAAGGAACTTACTTTTTACAAAATTAATGGTCAAATTGGTCAAGTTTCAAAAATCCACGTTGTTGCTTATGAACTCGAGTGACAAGGGCCTCCACGAGCTGCAACTCTTTTCTATATCTCTATAGCTCAATAGCATAATGCCGTTGTTTGGCTGGTTTTGCGACTCCTATATCTATTGCTTGGGATACTAAATGTGTCTGACCGAGACCAAACACCGCAGATGACGGAAATTTCTGAATCACATGATCTATAACTTCGTTTTGTTCTTTTGATAAAGCGTGTTTGATAGGATGATCTTTAGTGAGTTGGCTTACATGATTTGACGCGATAAATTAGGAATAAGATGAAAAATGGAATAAGATGAAAAATAGGTCTTGATTTTACTAGCAAAAGTATCAAGTATTTAATTCCAGCAGAATTTTAATATTGTTTTAAACATTTACCGAGCACTGAAATATTTTCGGATTTTTCCGGATTCGTTCGACACATTTTACAATGTGGATATAATACTCCATGTGCACCACATCCGTAGAAAATTAAATATGTTGCATGGAGGATTAGGACATTTTTTGTAATAATAGTCCACCATTCTAACTAAACCATTCTAAATGTTTCTGTTATCACGAAACTGGTTTAGTCGAAAACTGTAGTCTGTTATCTAATCAGAGATAGCATATTTAGCTTGTAAAGATCTAGAAAACATTTTCTGATAAAACTCGAGAAAATCAGGGCAGATCTTACGTCTTGAAATCTTTGACGTAATTTTTCTTTCAATTACAGCCGGGAACCATTAGAATTGTGTTAGATGAAGTCCCAATGCCAGTTATTCGCAGTTCCTTATAGAACATAACTAAAATCTCGCACCAACTCTATTTCACCAATACCTTCAGCTTTAGCCTGATACTCCACCATTTTATGTATTCACAAATAAATGCTTGGCTTTTCTGTTCTAACCTCACTTCGTATATCCATATAGGGATAAAAATATCCGATTGTATCGCAAGCGTTAATGTTGTATTATCGCATAATTCGTGTAGCTGGTGGTATAGCTCTGCCCAATATGATGTAAGATTTTAGGATGATGTAATCCTCGATTCCCTATTGATAAGATATCCTTGACCAATTTTATCAAAATAAATGCCAGGATGGAAAATGAACCGTGTTATTTAGTTTTGCTCTTGTTAGTGCTGTACTATGTCCCATCATGCAGATTTTTGCGAGCGAGAAAGTAACAGGCTTAATTTGCTGTTTGCTCTCATCGTTCGTCCGTGTTGCATCGGTTGTTTCTGTTTCGAAGTATCTGCATTAGATCATGCTTGCTTTGCTTCCATGGTGTTGTTATTAGCTTTTGGCAAACCCATTTCTTCCAACTGGTTATTATCCACAGTTGGAAGACCGCTGATTTTGGTGATTGGCCTTTTAAACAATCCTCCATTACCGCTTTAAGCAGTTTACATAAAAGACCTAATCGATGACAAATCGCTTAGTTCTTTTATGTAAACTGCTTTTATCGCAAAGCATATGAATACTGGTAGGTAACCCTTATAGCTTTTGCGACTTTAACCTGTTGAAAACTAAATTTGGAAGGGTCCAGCATAATCTTCACCAGTAAATGGTCGTGTCGGACTTATCCTAGCCATTGGAAGATCTCCCATAATTTTATTTAAAGTTGGCGTGCGTTGGTTGTGAATTATCCATCTATTGTTGTATGCTTACATGCTTGAGCTCCTAGCTGTTAGCTGTGAGGTATCTCGAAAACGAGTTGGTTGTTCTTCTTGCAAATCTAAAAACATAATCGATGAATCCTACTGTCAATGTTGCACAGCGCTCAAAGACCCATATGTACCCTTTCTTCGTTGGTTCTGGCGATTAGCGTACGTATTTTGATTTCCTTTTTGTGGCTTCTTCAATCTGTGGTTGTACAGAATCATCCTTTGGATGTTTAAGCCACGTTTGAACATTCCACCGCAGTTGGTGATTCAGTAGTTTGACTTAGGTCTCTTGATGCACAATCTGTCGGGTTGTCCTCTTATTTTACAAAATTACACTGTAGTGGAGTTACTGTAGTTGTAGCAACCAACGTTTTAAACTTATTTGGCTTTCCTCTGACTCAAGCCAAGATTATCATAGAATCTGACCAAGCAAGTGTTTTGGTATCGGGAAGTTGTTAAGCTTTTTTGTTTTTCTTAGTAGTCTGGCTAACAGCACAACTATGCACAACTTCAATCTGGGAATTGTTAATACTCCTTTTAATGGCCCTACATTTATTTTTGCAATCACTACGGAGACCTTTCTAATATCGGCCTTATATAGTTGGATTTGTAATAAATGAAAGCCGCATGTGTATATTCCGCTGCATCACAGAAACTGTGCAGTTCATCCAGCTCATCATTGTCGTTCCTGATCCGTCGTTGTAGCCTAATTTCCTCTAGCATTTGTACTTGGCTGACGTATGAAATCCATTTTGCGACTCCATTTGAAGCTTTTGCCGAAGCTTTGCTCTTTGTCCACATCATCCTGATTGTTAATTATTTCCATATGACCTAGCACGATGGATTCTTCAATGAATCTGGTATATGTCGTCTTTAAATGGTAATGCAAATTTCGCACGTTCCATCTTCTTGTCTCTCTCACGTAGTCTGAAAGTGTTGCTGACATTTTTCTTCGTCGCTAGTAAGTTCATTCAAGAAGTTCAACTTCTTCAATCTCCCAAAATATTTTTAATTGGTTTTCCAGATCGACATAAGATACCATTAAATGTATTCTGTAGTTCTGAACTTCAGACGTCGAGTTTCATTATCTAATTTTTGCAATAAAATAGGAATGAATTCCATGACTCGATTTTAATACCAAAATTCTTAATTGTGATGGTTGTATCATACACATTTATAATTGCAGATTGATTTGATTGATTGATTGATTTTGAATGTACTGCCAAGCATTAAGCAGAATATCCCGGAAAGCGCCGGGCCCACAGTACACCCGTTTTTACATAAACTTGGAAGGATGTGAAAGGATACTAGTTAAATTATTGAGATCGACCCGGTTACAGACACCTTGGCGGCCAATAGTTAGTAAATTTTTGTGGATTAGGGAAAGGAAAAGTATGTTAGTTATGACATAATTGGTCCGATTTCCCGATAGCCAATATTCAAACTACTGTTAGTGTAAGACAATCATATTTTTTTTGTACTGCTCTGTATTTTGCCATCCTTATCAGGAACTCCAGTATGCCGCAATTCATCTGTAATATGCAATGGTTCTCTAAAAATCAAATCTTTTAATGAACTAATTACCCTAGGTTGTAATAAATTAAATAATTTTTCATCTGGAATTATAAATTAATTAGTTTTTAATATTGTAACATCATTATACAATAATATAATTCCTGCAAGCCATAGGCTGTAATAAATTGGATTAGTACAAAAATGTAAGAATATAAGAAAAAATATAGAATATAGAAATATAACAATATAATACTAAACTTATTTATAAATAATTAAACAATATGACAGTAGGCATTATGAGTACTACCATCAGCAATAGTATAATACACATTCACAATTAATCCCATACTCACCACCGATAGAAACCAAACTTCCCAACAACTCCACAACAAACCCAAATTACAGATTTAAGAATATTTAAAAAAAAGTCATAGTAAAACGACAAGCAAACCAAAGTAAAAAATTGACCAAAGTCAATCTGGGACCAACTCCAATAGGAAAATACCAGAAACGAGCACCATCAAGGGTGCCGCCAAAACGCCCTTTTCGAAAACAACCGTCATTTTCAGCAAATAAAAATGTATACGAGCTCTGCCGACACCAACCACTACCAGACCAAAATTGCCAATTAAGCTGGTATTAAAACATTGACAGTCATCAACGAGATCTGGGAAAACTATCTGGCCAACCTCACTTTATCACTCCTACAAGTAAACCAAACCACACATATGCTACTGTCGGCTCACACCATACCGAAACATAATAATTGAAAAAATCAGCCACAGCAACTTGGGAGTGTCCCCTGAAAAGCTACATGCAGCAATTGGAAAAACTAGCCAAAACTAGAATAATTTAATTAAAATAATTAATTATTTTTTGTGCAACGTCACACACTGAATATAAAATTTAATTAAAATAAATCATAAATTATAAAATGAAGAGAACGAACAAAGCACGTCCGATCTCTTCAACGATCAATGATCGACCATACACATTTATAATTGCAGATGAAGACTTATTCTCTTCGTGTATTTGATGAAAATGATTCTTGTCCGTCCTAATTTTTAGACAATAATCTATCCGATTTACCGCTTTTTCTTCAGGAATTGGTCAATACTATCGGCAGGTAAATACGACGAAAAAATTCGCTCCATGTTCGATACCGTTTCAAAGCAAAAAAAAAATGTAAAGCTCAACTTACACATCGTTGTTAAATAGAATGAGTAGCAATATAGGGCATTATAAATAAACAGACCATTAGATAAAACGATTAATAATTGGAAATCATAGTATAAAAAAACTATAACCTATATGCAGGTGATGTACATATCCGAAATCTAATTTTATAGTTATCGAGTTGTAAACAAAAAAAAAAATGAACCAAAAACCTGGAATGTTATTGGCTTATCGATACAATAGAAATTCTCTTTTCATATTCAATAATCTATATATTATGTCTTCTTATGTACTTGCTTGTATTCAAATATGTGTAACAGAAATAGTTTCGAGTTGAACTAGAAAATTCCATCAAAGTTAAAATATTTTTTTTTGTTTCCATATTGTTTTGACATGTTCTATAGATAAATATTAAAATGCAAATAAACACAAAAGAATAAAATAATCAACTGGAAACTATAAATAACTATGCAAACAGGAAGATGATGCTCTAAATTTAAAATATGGTATTAATTTTATGCATAAAAAATAGTTTTACTACCAAAACTTTACTTTTTTAGTATGTATAACGACAAGCTGGTGCAGTATATTTATTATTTATTATGAAGTGATTTTTAAATTCGGAAATAAAACTTAAACATTATATATGTATATATGCTTATTGGGAAATTCAAATCTATTAAAATACTGTGCTCCGTGGTGTGTTAATGGGGAGAAACAGCATAATGGTAGCAGCATTGCTCAGTAAAGTTTAAAACTGAAACATTTCAGGAACTTGAAGTTTATTTTAATAATTTATTTTAAATCTTATTAAACATTTTTATAGTTTAATGTGAAAATTTTATGACCATAATACATATATATGTTCTGTTGAAATAACATTTAACTCTCTAAAAAAACTTTAAACTTTTATTATCACTTATATTTCGAATCATACTTTAACGTCTATAAAAATAACGTATAAAAGTTTGTGCAGTATCGATTTATAGTTTAATGCTCACATATTTTTTAGTACCTTGAAAAATTAAAATAATTGTGTTTATGGATTAATTAAAAATTTGATAATCCAATGTATATATCGATGAATACATTATCTAGTCGTGCTACAAAATCTGGGGCTTTCTCGGAGTCGTCTGAGATTCTGCAAATCAATTGTTTGAAAATTTGTACAGTGATTTTATTACAGTTTGTTTTCTTTTTTCTTTATGTTACAACATTTTACAATTTCCCACAATTCAAACTAATCATAATGATTGCATTCTACCATTTTTTATTACCAATTCCAGTCTGCAACCATTCATTTGAATACTGCAATGTTTCTTTGAAAAAAAAAATCTATTAATAAATTGTATTTGTTTTCGCTTGAAAATTATAAACTAATAATTCATCATATATAATAGTATAATAATATAATAATATAATAATATAATAATATAATAATATAATAATATAATAATATAATAATATAATAATATAATAATATAATAATATAATAATATAATAATATAATAATATAATAATATAATAATATAATAATATAATAATATAATAATATAATAATATAATAATATAATAATATAATAATATAATAATATAATAATATAATAATATAATAATATAATAATATAATAATATAATAATATAATAATATAATAATATAATAATATAATAATATAATAATATAATAATATAATAATATAATAATATAATAATATAATAATATAATAATATAATAATATAATAATATAATAATATAATAATATAATAATATAATAATATAATAATATAATAATATAATAATATAATAATATAATAATATAATAATATAATAATATAATAATATAATAATATAATAATATAATAATATAATAATATAATAATATAATAATATAATAATATAATAATATAATAATATAATAATATAATAATATAATAATATAATAATATAATAATATAATAATATAATAATATAATAATATAATAATATAATAATATAATAATATAATAATATAATAATATAATAATATAATAATATAATAATATAATAATATAATAATATAATAATATAATAATATAATAATATAATAATATAATAATATAATAATATAATAATATAATAATATAATAATATAATAATATAATAATATAATAATATAATAATATAATAATATAATAATATAATAATATAATAATATAATAATATAATAATATAATAATATAATAATATAATAATATAATAATATAATAATATAATAATATAATAATATAATAATATAATAATATAATAATATAATAATATAATAATATAATAATATAATAATATAATAATATAATAATATAATAATATAATAATATAATAATATAATAATATAATAATATAATAATATAATAATATAATAATATAATAATATAATAATATAATAATATAATAATATAATAATATAATAATATAATAATATAATAATATAATAATATAATAATATAATAATATAATAATATAATAATATAATAATATAATAATATAATAATATAATAATATAATAATATAATAATATAATAATATAATAATATAATAATATAATAATATAATAATATAATAATATAATAATATAATAATATAATAATATAATAATATAATAATATAATAATATAATAATATAATAATATAATAATATAATAATATAATAATATAATAATATAATAATATAATAATATAATAATATAATAATATAATAATATAATAATATAATAATATAATAATATAATAATATAATAATATAATAATATAATAATATAATAATATAATAATATAATAATATAATAATATAATAATATAATAATATAATAATATAATAATATAATAATATAATAATATAATAATATAATAATATAATAATATAATAATATAATAATATAATAATATAATAATATAATAATATAATAATATAATAATATAATAATATAATAATATAATAATATAATAATATAATAATATAATAATATAATAATATAATAATATAATAATATAATAATATAATAATATAATAATATAATAATATAATAATATAATAATATAATAATATAATAATATAATAATATAATAATATAATAATATAATAATATAATAATATAATAATATAATAATATAATAATATAATAATATAATAATATAATAATATAATAATATAATAATATAATAATATAATAATATAATAATATAATAATATAATAATATAATAATATAATAATATAATAATATAATAATATAATAATATAATAATATAATAATATAATAATATAATAATATAATAATATAATAATATAATAATATAATAATATAATAATATAATAATATAATAATATAATAATATAATAATATAATAATATAATAATATAATAATATAATAATATAATAATATAATAATATAATAATATAATAATATAATAATATAATAATATAATAATATAATAATATAATAATATAATAATATAATAATATAATAATATAATAATATAATAATATAATAATATAATAATATAATAATATAATAATATAATAATATAATAATATAATAATATAATAATATAATAATATAATAATATAATAATATAATAATATAATAATATAATAATATAATAATATAATAATATAATAATATAATAATATAATAATATAATAATATAATAATATAATAATATAATAATATAATAATATAATAATATAATAATATAATAATATAATAATATAATAATATAATAATATAATAATATAATAATATAATAATATAATAATATAATAATATAATAATATAATAATATAATAATATAATAATATAATAATATAATAATATAATAATATAATAATATAATAATATAATAATATAATAATATAATAATATAATAATATAATAATATAATAATATAATAATATAATAATATAATAATATAATAATATAATAATATAATAATATAATAATATAATAATATAATAATATAATAATATAATAATATAATAATATAATAATATAATAATATAATAATATAATAATATAATAATATAATAATATAATAATATAATAATATAATAATATAATAATATAATAATATAATAATATAATAATATAATAATATAATAATATAATAATATAATAATATAATAATATAATAATATAATAATATAATAATATAATAATATAATAATATAATAATATAATAATATAATAATATAATAATATAATAATATAATAATATAATAATATAATAATATAATAATATAATAATATAATAATATAATAATATAATAATATAATAATATAATAATATAATAATATAATAATATAATAATATAATAATATAATAATATAATAATATAATAATATAATAATATAATAATATAATAATATAATAATATAATAATATAATAATATAATAATATAATAATATAATAATATAATAATATAATAATATAATAATATAATAATATAATAATATAATAATATAATAATATAATAATATAATAATATAATAATATAATAATATAATAATATAATAATATAATAATATAATAATATAATAATATAATAATATAATAATATAATAATATAATAATATAATAATATAATAATATAATAATATAATAATATAATAATATAATAATATAATAATATAATAATATAATAATATAATAATATAATAATATAATAATATAATAATATAATAATATAATAATATAATAATATAATAATATAATAATATAATAATATAATAATATAATAATATAATAATATAATAATATAATAATATAATAATATAATAATATAATAATATAATAATATAATAATATAATAATATAATAATATAATAATATAATAATATAATAATATAATAATATAATAATATAATAATATAATAATATAATAATATAATAATATAATAATATAATAATATAATAATATAATAATATAATAATATAATAATATAATAATATAATAATATAATAATATAATAATATAATAATATAATAATATAATAATATAATAATATAATAATATAATAATATAATAATATAATAATATAATAATATAATAATATAATAATATAATAATATAATAATATAATAATATAATAATATAATAATATAATAATATAATAATATAATAATATAATAATATAATAATATAATAATATAATAATATAATAATATAATAATATAATAATATAATAATATAATAATATAATAATATAATAATATAATAATATAATAATATAATAATATAATAATATAATAATATAATAATATAATAATATAATAATATAATAATATAATAATATAATAATATAATAATATAATAATATAATAATATAATAATATAATAATATAATAATATAATAATATAATAATATAATAATATAATAATATAATAATATAATAATATAATAATATAATAATATAATAATATAATAATATAATAATATAATAATATAATAATATAATAATATAATAATATAATAATATAATAATATAATAATATAATAATATAATAATATAATAATATAATAATATAATAATATAATAATATAATAATATAATAATATAATAATATAATAATATAATAATATAATAATATAATAATATAATAATATAATAATATAATAATATAATAATATAATAATATAATAATATAATAATATAATAATATAATAATATAATAATATAATAATATAATAATATAATAATATAATAATATAATAATATAATAATATAATAATATAATAATATAATAATATAATAATATAATAATATAATAATATAATAATATAATAATATAATAATATAATAATATAATAATATAATAATATAATAATATAATAATATAATAATATAATAATATAATAATATAATAATATAATAATATAATAATATAATAATATAATAATATAATAATATAATAATATAATAATATAATAATATAATAATATAATAATATAATAATATAATAATATAATAATATAATAATATAATAATATAATAATATAATAATATAATAATATAATAATATAATAATATAATAATATAATAATATAATAATATAATAATATAATAATATAATAATATAATAATATAATAATATAATAATATAATAATATAATAATATAATAATATAATAATATAATAATATAATAATATAATAATATAATAATATAATAATATAATAATATAATAATATAATAATATAATAATATAATAATATAATAATATAATAATATAATAATATAATAATATAATAATATAATAATATAATAATATAATAATATAATAATATAATAATATAATAATATAATAATATAATAATATAATAATATAATAATATAATAATATAATAATATAATAATATAATAATATAATAATATAATAATATAATAATATAATAATATAATAATATAATAATATAATAATATAATAATATAATAATATAATAATATAATAATATAATAATATAATAATATAATAATATAATAATATAATAATATAATAATATAATAATATAATAATATAATAATATAATAATATAATAATATAATAATATAATAATATAATAATATAATAATATAATAATATAATAATATAATAATATAATAATATAATAATATAATAATATAATAATATAATAATATAATAATATAATAATATAATAATATAATAATATAATAATATAATAATATAATAATATAATAATATAATAATATAATAATATAATAATATAATAATATAATAATATAATAATATAATAATATAATAATATAATAATATAATAATATAATAATATAATAATATAATAATATAATAATATAATAATATAATAATATAATAATATAATAATATAATAATATAATAATATAATAATATAATAATATAATAATATAATAATATAATAATATAATAATATAATAATATAATAATATAATAATATAATAATATAATAATATAATAATATAATAATATAATAATATAATAATATAATAATATAATAATATAATAATATAATAATATAATAATATAATAATATAATAATATAATAATATAATAATATAATAATATAATAATATAATAATATAATAATATAATAATATAATAATATAATAATATAATAATATAATAATATAATAATATAATAATATAATAATATAATAATATAATAATATAATAATATAATAATATAATAATATAATAATATAATAATATAATAATATAATAATATAATAATATAATAATATAATAATATAATAATATAATAATATAATAATATAATAATATAATAATATAATAATATAATAATATAATAATATAATAATATAATAATATAATAATATAATAATATAATAATATAATAATATAATAATATAATAATATAATAATATAATAATATAATAATATAATAATATAATAATATAATAATATAATAATATAATAATATAATAATATAATAATATAATAATATAATAATATAATAATATAATAATATAATAATATAATAATATAATAATATAATAATATAATAATATAATAATATAATAATATAATAATATAATAATATAATAATATAATAATATAATAATATAATAATATAATAATATAATAATATAATAATATAATAATATAATAATATAATAATATAATAATATAATAATATAATAATATAATAATATAATAATATAATAATATAATAATATAATAATATAATAATATAATAATATAATAATATAATAATATAATAATATAATAATATAATAATATAATAATATAATAATATAATAATATAATAATATAATAATATAATAATATAATAATATAATAATATAATAATATAATAATATAATAATATAATAATATAATAATATAATAATATAATAATATAATAATATAATAATATAATAATATAATAATATAATAATATAATAATATAATAATATAATAATATAATAATATAATAATATAATAATATAATAATATAATAATATAATAATATAATAATATAATAATATAATAATATAATAATATAATAATATAATAATATAATAATATAATAATATAATAATATAATAATATAATAATATAATAATATAATAATATAATAATATAATAATATAATAATATAATAATATAATAATATAATAATATAATAATATAATAATATAATAATATAATAATATAATAATATAATAATATAATAATATAATAATATAATAATATAATAATATAATAATATAATAATATAATAATATAATAATATAATAATATAATAATATAATAATATAATAATATAATAATATAATAATATAATAATATAATAATATAATAATATAATAATATAATAATATAATAATATAATAATATAATAATATAATAATATAATAATATAATAATATAATAATATAATAATATAATAATATAATAATATAATAATATAATAATATAATAATATAATAATATAATAATATAATAATATAATAATATAATAATATAATAATATAATAATATAATAATATAATAATATAATAATATAATAATATAATAATATAATAATATAATAATATAATAATATAATAATATAATAATATAATAATATAATAATATAATAATATAATAATATAATAATATAATAATATAATAATATAATAATATAATAATATAATAATATAATAATATAATAATATAATAATATAATAATATAATAATATAATAATATAATAATATAATAATATAATAATATAATAATATAATAATATAATAATATAATAATATAATAATATAATAATATAATAATATAATAATATAATAATATAATAATATAATAATATAATAATATAATAATATAATAATATAATAATATAATAATATAATAATATAATAATATAATAATATAATAATATAATAATATAATAATATAATAATATAATAATATAATAATATAATAATATAATAATATAATAATATAATAATATAATAATATAATAATATAATAATATAATAATATAATAATATAATAATATAATAATATAATAATATAATAATATAATAATATAATAATATAATAATATAATAATATAATAATATAATAATATGATAATATAATAATATGATAATATAATAATATAATAATATAATAATATAATAATATAATAATATGGATCTGACAATCCATCAACATCTTTTTGTCATGTTTTTCTTGACAGTATGTCAAATAAGTTATTGCCTTTTATATTTTAGCCTTTATATTTATTCCTTCTAATACTTGTGAAAATTCTGCGCTAGTTTGTGATTTTATGGCAAACTTGGGTACTTAATAAAGTAGACGAATTACATTACAATCTTAAGCTATTATACTGATGGAAACTTTTTCAAAAATCTGACCGACTCATTTCAAAACAATGACTGTTGTTCCGAGGCGAGTTTATCGATTGATACTCGACATTTAAAATGCGTAAACAATTTCTGCTTTACTCAATGATCTAAATGTTTCATATAAACAGAATCATTGAATAACTATAAACAGCCGAGATACAGATGACTGAGAAGAGCTGATCCACTTGGACTATTGAATTTATAAGTTAAGTAAATGATGCACACTAATAATAAAAATTAATATTGGTTAAAATGTCTAGTAGTTCTAAAATAATTCTCTGGCGACTGGTAAACCAACGTCAAATCGTAGTCGTGCCGATTCGAAGATCTTTTTGTGACGTTTGAACCGATGTCGGCCATTACTGATCAAACAATATAAACTTATGTAGTGATACTTGGGAATCTGTTTCAAACACAAAGTAGTTGACTAACTATGTATATAATTTGTGCGAAGCCAATATAAAACTCGCTTTAAAGAACATAAAAAAAATTTAATTATGCATAAGCCTATCGCCTTTTTAATTATAGAGTCTAGAATAATTATTATTATTAAATTCGTTCTATATTATTTTATTAAAATATAAAGATATTAATAATTTTCAGATTGTGTATAAAAAAAATAATTGATTGATTAGAGTGTACGGCCAAGGACGAACCAGGAGCTCTTGGAATGCCGGGCACCACCGTACACCCGTGTTACATAAAACAAAACCGAAGAAATGGAAGGAATGTTAGTTTGACAGACTCGACCCGGTTACTGACACCTAAGCGATCGATAATTAGTATTTTTGTGGTGTAAGGAAAGGAGAGGTTTGTTAGTAATGACTGAATTGGTCCGGTTACCCGGTAGCCAATATTCAAACTAGTGTTAGCACAAGTCAATCACAACCTTAATGAACCGCTCTGCATCCTGTCATCTCTTATCAGCAACATTAGTGTCAGCAACGCCACCATTCAACTGTAATCTGTAAAAGTTCTCTGAAAACAAAATCTATTAAAGAACTAATTGCTCTTAGTCACAGGCTGTAACAAATTAAATTAATTTACATCTGCCATTATACATTGATTAATCCAAAATATAACAATATAATTAATACAACAATACAATTTCAGCAGTCCTCAGGATGAAACAGACTAGATAAGTTTCCTCCTGAAAGCACAAACTTATTCAACTGTTCCACAACAATATTTTAATATAAAAATATCAGAAACCAAAATTAAGAAATATATAATATAAAATATAATCTTCCAACAACAATTTCTAATTAATTAACTAAATACTCTTAACCGTACCCTGTAACACAAAGCATTAGTTTCAACGGCAATTCAGAAACTGGATCCTTCAACTCCATGTTGCCAAACTTCATTAAGCAAGCTCCCATTTATATTTATATTTACTTATATAGAAATAATATTACCAAATTCAATTTAATAAAATTTTATAAAATTTAAAATTTAAACAAAACAACCAAACGCTCGAACTCGATCAAACCAACCGTTCCATAACAAACACACAAGCACAACTTGAAATCCCATTTATATTCACTTAAATAGTAATCCACCCGCATCCATAGAATCCACCCGACCATCACCATTACTTGATCCACTTTTTATACATCCTGTAATAGCCAGAATCTATGTACACCCTAAATAACACAGATCCATTTTATCAATCACCCCTATACACCGTGTCATCCCATTACCGAAATTTTAGTTCTTAATCAGTTTTCTTTATACTGACTCCAGCAATACTACAAACCAGATCCACAAACATTTATCAACCAGCATGACTCAATTTAATCTGCCGCCTCATGTCAAATACGTCATATAATCATCAAATCCCACCCATTATCATTACCATCGATACCAAGCTTAAAACCAATGTAACTTGAATACCAGCACAACCCACCTGACAATTCGATCTCTTGAAATATACCGATCTTAACCACTTATCCGTCCCCGTTACTAACCATATATCAGCATACTAAGTCCCTTATTCATATACCTAAATACCTTTTAGTTCTTTGATTCCTACTAATTCTTTTGTCTGCCATCTGTGTAGTAGAGCCCAAACTACATTTCAATCTATAATAATATACCTCATGGTGATTATAATAAAACTCCATGTGGTTTGTATTAATTTGACATATCACCACTATTTATAGACCATATTTCTATTTCATACAAGTTGCTATACTTAAAGTGCTCCAATTTTATTAGATTTACAGTTTTCAAGTGTTCAAATAAATATTATCAATTAAACTGAGATTAAATTCATATTTATTTGAAACCCAAATGTCCGTATACGCTATTCTCCCCGATGGGAATTGTGTTTTTGGTGCTATAGTGCATCAATTTGGCATCATATACCCAAATTGTCTCCTTTATTACCATTCTACCATTCTAACTTTTATCAATCCTCCGAGTTGTCCGAGACCCAACTTCTTCAGAGGTATGTTTATTTTATTTATTAAATATATATATATATATATATATATATATATATATATATATATATATATATATATATATATATATATATATAAGGAAATTTACAACATATAAATTAATTTACAGGTATTTGTCCGCCCTTCAAGAGGATGGTTTCTGGGGAGGCGCCGAATGCCTCCCTGCAGTGTCTAGGCTAAGACAACTCAAAATAATAATATACCATTCTGATGTTAGTCGTCAAACCATCTTTGTTCCAGAGAGCGGTAAATATACCCATGAAATTTATCTTCAATATAATGGCACTCATTATAATAGTTTCGTGCCCTCTTTACCCCCTTCTTTCCCGCCTACCTCGTTTGCTCAGCTTTCAAATAATTCTAGCAATGTTCCACCTATCGCTAACCCTGTTCATCGTGACCTTCATACATTCCATAATCCCTACATCCTCTTTGATACTTCTCCATCCACTCCTATCTCACTTCCCTTAGCATTTACATCTCTTTGTTTTGGCACATGGAATGTACGTGGGATTAATGATTCCAAAAAACGCAACGAGCTCGATGAAATTTTGCAAGCTAACAATATTGCCTCTGCAGTATTCAGGAAACCAATATGTCTTCCGGTGTTTGTTCCACTTCTAACTATACTTGGTATTTTACTCAAGACCCGACTACTCACCGCAGAGGAGTGGGATTGCTTCTTTATAAAAGTTCAATCATATTTAAAACTATTTTATGGTAACTATTTTATGGTATCGAATGTCATAAAATTCCTCGCTTTTTCTATAAACTTATTCTAAATCATCTCGTTCTATTCCAGTTGATGAGCCAGAATTGTTCAAATTGCATTCATGATCTTTGGGTCTAGTTTGGTTTAGTTCTGCAATTCGACAAGCAATATTTATTTCGAACAGCACTCCACATTTTTTTTGTTTCTATGGCAGCATCATATACCTTTTTTATTGCATCCACTTTGAATGTTACGTTAAGCTCCTTTTTGTAATTTATTTAAAGTATTTGGTGCCAAACATGAGATAAAATACTTTGGTAGTTGATTGAATTTGGGCTTGCTTTCTGTTCAGTCAAAACTTGAGATGAAATGTTTTAAATTAAATTGCACATTTTGCATTAAAATTTTTTTTTGGAATTTAGTTCAATTCCGTGTTTACCTAGAAATAATTAGAAATTGTAAATTTTGTAAAGAGCATTCAAAAGCCATATTGTAGGCGCCAATTTTTACGTGTTGGTTTAAAAAGAGATTTAATTTAAATTTAACATCTTGAAAATGGGTTTACTGTTTCAGATTTAAATTGTTGGTTGTTTTGAGGAAGATGTGATGTTGAATTTACATTTGATAAATCACAAAAACTTTTAGTAGGCCTGCACGAAATAAATAACTTCCATGTCTCGTAAAAGACTTCTAAACAAGTATGGTTACCTTAGAATTTCACCACATACACCTTGGCTTGTCGTATGAGGCATCAAAACAAAGGTTGGATCTGTAGCGACCATCGCTACACAAACACAAAAATTATTCAGATATTTCGTGCACATTCATATAATTCGCTAACGCTACATGTACAATGTACATAAATTTATATAGAGCGTAAAATAGCATTTACACATAGCACTCGGTCGCCATGGCCTGATGAGATGACATTTATTTTTTAACTAAATTCCTCATCAGATCGAAACTGAGCTTTGCTTCGCACACATCCAATTCTGAATAATTTAAAATAACAACACGTCACCGCCGTCGTTATAGATCGTTGAGCTATAACGACCCGCATTCTTAAAAACTTCATTTTTAAAAGATGAATAAAATAAAATATGAATACCGCTAAAATTTAACCCGATTATGTTAACGGACACGCAGTTTAGGATCGGTACGTGGTATATGCAGATGCTAAGAAAACCAGGCGCATTTGGTGGTATACTGTACCAGCCATGAAAGAGTATCGCTTGGAACTCGTTGCGCTCTCCAAGAAACTCGATGTTCCTAAAGTTTCGCCCACATCCGTCAGTCTCTGAACAACTTTTTCATTGGCGATGATTCTTTCTGAATGTTACGAAAAACCTCGTAACGTACGTCAGGTGATATTGAATTTCCCACAAGCCTTTGACTCAATCCATCGAGCTAGCTTATGGTTTTCATTGTGATGTCTGGGAATCCCTGACTAATATGTGCGTTTATGTAAAATGACAGTAATGAAGTAACAATAATGGTGTGTCAAAGTTGAGAGCAAGCTGTCAACGAGTTTTACAATTAGCTCAATTAAAGAGGTACTCTGTCTCGAATACTATTTAATCTGTTAATAGAATTTATCTTTCGTATATGTGAACCCTCAGGATAACATCGTGTACCGTCAGTTCAATCAGATTCTGGCATATTTAAATGATATCTATATGCAATTGGATTGACTGGAAATGGTGTTCGAGAACTTTTGGAGCCCCTTGTAAGATTTTCAACTTCCGTTGGTCTCAAAATAAATGAGTCCAAAACAAAATATATGATCACTGGTTTTGGAGACCAATACGCAATCATTAATGGCGTTTGAGAGAAGAATCATGCGCACGATATATGGCCCCAAACGCGACAAAGGCGACACTTTGTTTTATTCAATATAGAGGTTAGGAATTGAATGAAAATTCTTGATCTCGTTCATGAAATAAAAGGATAGTGAGTACGCTGTCTCACTCATAATTAAGGCGCAGCGATCTCTGATAGGAGAGCCGGAAGCGCATAATTTGCATTCGGTGGCGATGGCACTTTGAGGTAGATTACGACTTGGGCCCTTCGGGTTGTTTAAAACAATAAGAAGAGCAAGCTCGGATTTGAATTTGATTTTTGACTCGGTACGGGTCAGTAATGACCTATAAAAGCCGTTTATTATTTTTATTATTAAAAATATATAAAATACAAAAAAATATAATGCAATAAAACACTGAACCGGATACCTGATAGTCCCTATACAACACAATTTTTAATTGAAAAAAATTGCTTCACACGTATTTTTTTATTGTCCACTCTAATCGTTATCTTTCAAAACAAATTATTTTTCATAGATCCAAAATATCGAAAAATATCAACATTCTATCTACAACAATACAATTATAAACATAATGAGCAAGAAAAGTAAAACAATAAAATCTTTAACGGCAAATAAATACGAATTATGTGCATTTTGAGATGATCATGGTTTATAATTTAAACAGCCATCTATTGATTGGTTGTAAGAACTAAATAATGAAAGATTCAAGAAAATCTTGGCTTAATATTACCATAGACACATGCGTCAAATCAATTATTTGATTGATGATTTAAGCCACCGTGATTAAATCCAGATTTTTATTCTCATAGTCATAGTTTCTTCGGCTAATAATTGAGAAAAGCTACATTTACTTTTCATAATTTAGTGAAAATGTATCATAATTACAATCAAATAACAGAAATGCTAAGCGGAAAATTTGGAAAACCAACCGTGATTATTTAATCATGGGGCTGAAACAATCACTAGTTTACCCAAAAAGCTACACTAACTTCGAGCATTTTTTTCATGTTTCGTGTATTTGGCCCTTAAACCCTTAAATTAAATTTATCTAAGATACAAATGCATTCAGCGCTATAACAACTACGTAGCGGCAGAATCGTTTGGTGTCATTTCTATATATAGTTATTTAATGACAGAATACGGAAAAGTCGGCACTATCATTTTTAACCCTTGCACATCACACAAAGTTTCGTTCATGATTATAATTTACTCTAGCTAAAATATAACCTCTCTGCGATAGTTAATAATTATAGTTCATAATTTTAGATGTAACCACGTACTGTGTGTGCTTTACTTTTTAATTCTAAACCAAACCAAATTTTGAAACGGAAAAACTATTATATGTAATATAATTTAGTTACAAACGTAAAACTTAAAACCTACGTATTTCCCACAAACATAGATGAGTTTGATTATAGAGTGGTTTGAAAAAAAAAACAACACAAAAATTATAAAAACCTAAATAACAACAACAAATTGTAAAGCTCTACCATGATTTACTCTAAAACTATATATGCGCTCGTAAATTATAAAATAAACAAATCAAATTAATTATAATTTACTACATTCATCAAAAAAAGTAAACCTTACAATTTTATAATTAATTACATAATTTAATTATTTTTTCTCTTCTAGAGATAGCTAACTTCTATTTTTAGTATTAGTGTGATTCCAATAGGGGTATAGACAATTAAGATTTGAAAGTGTCAGTGATGCAAAGAAATGTACGTAGTAAAATCAATAATACTGATTTATAGGTTATGTACCAGAAACAGTAACTTTCAATGTTATTTGTCGAGATCACCAGTTAGTCTCAATTCGAGCACACCTAATGGAAATCGCTTTATATGTGTAGTTTCGTTTAGTATAAAATGAAAATTAGTAAAAAATAGCAATAACACATGTAAATATTGAATTGTTGGTACGAGAATAGTGTTACGCTTAATATTGTCGTTGTTCAAACCAACGAAAGTAAAAACTTTATTTTTATGTTTAGTTTTGATATAATTAAATTTATTTTAATTTTACATTACTACTATTAATTTTAGTTTAACAAATATAATAATGTTAGATTAGTGTTAGATATTCGCTTTTCCATCTTTCTTATAGCTTTAAGAATTTTACAAATTTAAATTGGATTAAAGTACGATGTAATCAAAAGTTTATACATGAGCATGGATAAATGTTTAATTAAAAACTTTCTAGGAAGAAGATTAGCAATGAACGGGGTTACATTTAAGTTTAAAGATACAATCCTGAATCGATCCCAAGATGCATAAAATATCACATGTTTCAGATGAGCAGTCAACAATTATGCTGTATCAAGCCCAGACACGACTTCCAATGATTGCTTTCCCGGCTGGGCACACAAATACTGCAGCCTTTTCTGCAGGAGCATTATACTTTTTACTGATTTTTATGTAAATTGGCCTAGCATAGTTTAAGCCAACCACGAGAAACGGTCACTTTGAGTGCATCTCTTTAGATGGTAAATCGCCCATTTTTTGGCGAATAATACTTGTCATTATTTAGAGCTGGAACATTACTCCATGGTACTTGTGTCATATGGCCTAGCGTGCTATATTCTGTCATGGATGATTTATATTCACTGTACAACTTTGGGTCAGTTGAAAACTTTCGCTCCATCGCTCGTAATCTTTTATGCGTTCCTTCAAATGAATTTTCTAATTCAGTTCGTTGTTCTTTAAATGGTAACCGAACGATGAAACGACCATTGATATCGCTTACGTTGTTATTTGTTCGATTTAAAACTCGGATAATTGACTTGGTGATGGTGTGCAGATTCACAGATGATATTTCATTTTCCTGTCAGTAACCAAATTCCTATGCTTGTAATATCGGGATCCTGATATGTTAATTTTTTCTGAATAAGGTCTGCTAATTCGAGACCTAAAGTTCAATTTGGTAACTTAACTAGTTATGTTGGTAACATACTAGTTATATTACTCACGATATAAGCCTGAATTTTTATCGTATAGTATGTCAACAAGTGAATTCAATGTCATATTGATTTTTCTGGGGGTTTGTCCATCTAATGATAATACTAGACCTGATATAGTAATGGAAGATGGGCTTCGTTTAAGGCCTACGAGTTGGGCACACGATTCGGTCATGAATAAAGTTTGTGAACCGGAATCTGTAACTGCTATTATTAGCTGGAGTCCTCCTGTTCGTATTTACATATACGACAGCAGTGACTAATACTGTGGAATGTCACTCTCTACTTTTATTTGCTCATTTTGTACTAGTACTTATGATACTTAATAGATGTTTCTGGGTTTAGCTCTAGAGAAATAATAACACTATAATTACACTAATACTAACAATACTAATACTACTAATAGTAATAGTACTAATACTACTTCATAGATGTCTCTAGGTTCAAGTCTGGAAAGGCGTAACAATATTTAAATTAACTACTATCACCTAATATTGATTTTCACAAACTATAATAGTTGAGATACAAACCATCAATTATTATTATTATTATTTAGTATATATTTACACCACTACTTTAAAAGTAGCTACTAAAAAAGTACGAATGGTGTAAATGCAAAGTATAATACTTTAATACTTTAGTCATTACTTTTTTGCTATCTCAATAAAGTATGTATCAAAAAAGTATTGGTATAATATGTTGTTGTTGTAATAAATGTCATTCGTTGAGAATTAGTTATGTTTTGTATTTTGAATATAGGTAAGCGTTATGTATACATATTTAGCAAAATTTTAATTAAAAAATGAATAAAAATAATTTTTACAGACTTATATTAACCAAAACCTTACAAAATGGATTGTGTAGGCAAAAAACGAACAAGAGGTGTTAAATGGAGTGACATTTATTAAAACAATTAAAGTAATAAAGTATTATAATAAGGGTTCACACCACAAAATACCAAAAAAGTATTATGTGGTATAAACTGACCGAGGAAAATACTTTAAAAGTATAATAGTATTATACTATTAAAGTATGTTTTAAAGTACTGGTGTAAACATAGTATTAGTTAGAATTTGAATCATACTTAATAATTTAGTAGAGATACTTTATTTAGTACTGGTACACAACATTTAGGCGGATTTGTACTTTGTAAATGTATATAATATGTATTTTATTTGCGCCTGCCGTCACTGTAGCTTTGCTCAATCATATTGGCCTGACGCTACAGGACCTCCCCGCCAGTGATATTCCCCTTGAATGGTCAATGAATGATTAATTGAAGTAAATTACTCTTTCCATTAGATGCGTTAATTTAATATGCATAATGGGTTGCCCAAACTACTATGGTAATAACCGGATATATTACCTAAACTACTTGAAAATTTAGAAGTTGTCGACATAGGCAATTTTTGCAAACGACTGCAGCATATGATTAACAGCTGATAGCTGGATCTATTTGTCAAATCACTATATCTACTACTTGTGGAAGATGAATTTCCCGAGAAGCTTAATTGTTTGTCCGTAGCCCATTTCCGCCAGTTAGCAATTCAGATGTTCTTACATTGACGCTCTAATTCCCAATAATATTATGACATTGTACGAATACGATGAGAGCCTAGGAATTTCGTTAACTCAGTCAATAATTTAGATTCCAATTGCGATCACTAATCGCTAGTAATTTTTCTAGGGACACCAAGTCGTGATATATAATCGTTCACGAATGAAGTGGCTTTGGTATTGGCTATGGTAAGATAAACAGTTTCGTGCCCAATGGTTCACATTTTTGTGTATGCAAGGTCAAAAAGAGCAAGCAATAATCAGTTTACACGTAGCATGGGTTCCCGGATGTGAGATACTATGCAGAGTGTCGAATATACTTCGACGCTGTAGAGTCATATTATGCTGACGTGGACGGCCATAGTCACGAACGTTCAGAAAGTAATTTCTGAAGATGTAAGTCCGCTTTTTGTGCCTATGCGATCTTCGTTAGATCGCATTAAGTGTTACCTTGGGCCACTTCTGTGTTTTCTTCATCGGCGATTGTCGATTAGTACATCAATATCATTATCATCATCATCATACTCGGCCTTTGCCGGTAAATTAAAATTGATCTCCTTCGTAGTTCGGGAAAATAAATCTGCGACTACATTATCTGAATCGTGGACATGCTGGATATTCGTGGTAAATTGCTTAATTGCCTGATAAATTGCGAGTAATTCTCGATCGAATACCTATTCCTGTTGAAATACTCGTCGGGCCAAGAAAATTTTTTAGGTGTTTTGCTTTTCACTAAAGCGGCCAATTGTTTCTGCTAATTTCTATATAAATCGGTGGTAGTAATTCCTGATTGCATTAACTAGTTCCTTTGAGGGCAATACTCCCTTGCTTGAGATGGTGTGACTAAGGAAATCTAGAAATGTAACCCCAAAAACGAATTTTGCGGTTTAATATCGTTAATATAGACGAATACTAAATCTAGATCTCTAACAAACTGATTCGTGAATCATTGAAAGTTGATCGAAAAGCATTCGTGTGAATTCAAATAGGCCGAATGGCGTAGTAATTGCAATTTTATAAACATCTTCATTTACGACTGGTAAGAGATGGTATGCGGAAAATTTTTGCATCCGCATGTGAGTGCATAGAAAATGTTTGTATATATGTGGAATCGGATTTCTATCCGGCGTCGTAATTGTATTCAGTCTACGGTATTATCCAAGCGGTCTCCAATCGTGTTCTTTCTTTCTGACCATATGTAATAGGCACGATACTGGAGATGATAATACCTGACAGATCCCTTAGTCAGTCATATGTTGGAATTCTGTAAAGACTGCTTTATATTTTACATGATCTAGCCTACGTAGTCTTGACACTGGTAAATGTTCTGTAGTAATAATATGATGAACAACGTAATGACGTACTTGAATTTTACAATTTGGCTATGCAGATCGTGTTGACTTCATCGGTGCATTGCCACCTAATATTGATTTTTAAAAACTATTATAGTTGAGATTCAAACCATCAATTATTATTTAGTTAGGATTTGAGTCGTATTTAGTACTTTAGTACACAACATTTAGGCGAATTTGTACTTGGTACAAACTGGTTTTTTTGTATCATATCTGGAGGCACATTCCAACTTTTCCGAAGACAAACTGCAGATGAAACCTAACCTAGTACCTAACCTAGATTTTGTTAATCTAGTTAACAAAATCGAATGTATAAAGACTTGTTACTTTACAA
This sequence comes from Tipula confusa, assembly GCA_963556175.1. Taxonomy (NCBI): domain Eukaryota; kingdom Metazoa; phylum Arthropoda; class Insecta; order Diptera; family Tipulidae; genus Tipula; species Tipula confusa. Next base: position 107,880,936 of record OY744476.1, on the reverse strand, counting down.
AAGTTAAAAGTTGCATTCAACAATAACTTAAGCTCAAAAAAATCTCTTCGATATGATCTAATTGCAGGATAAATAGTTAAACAGCGTTCAGACTTAACTATTTTATTTCTAACTATTTCAAAATTATTAAAATTACGCAACTATCGATAAGCCATAGAACTATCAATAACCTTGAACGAACGATATAAAAGAACAAAAAGCCTGATTCACCATTATTAAAGAAGGGGCGCAAACTGTTGGCCAAAGTTTTAAGTTCCAAGCTACAAACTAACCGCCCTAAACTTTGTTGTCCAATGCTGTTTGTCATGTAAAGTGGGTACTGAATACTTATACTTAAGATGCTTACGCAAGAGGTCAAATTTTTGTTAAAATGTAGCCAACATATTACAAAATCCAAGGAACTACCGAACGAGCATACTATGGGGTAGATCAATTAAGAATACAATTAAGCGCAGATCGATGATCATCAACCAGTTAACAATCGATCGAAGTACACATGCCTCGAACTAATGTCCCAGTCTTCAATGCGATTGATATGCCAACTGAACTAAATTTGAAAATATTTTTGTTGACCTCATCCACAGTCATAAGCTGCTGGCCTACTCTTAAAAACCGTTGGTTTATCATCGACAGTCATCTTAGAAATTGCGATGTCTTTACTACAATTCGAATCAGCCTTGGAATTGTGCAACATTTTTAACGTATTAGTCAATGCCGTCCGCTGACTTTAGGAGCGCCGGTGGCCATATGGGATTTATGTTGATTAACATTATTGCTGACAAGCTAGATCCAGAAACACACTGTTAATGGGAGATGTCATTAACCGGAGTGAAATATCTATCATGCAAAGATCTCATCGATTTTTTTGAAAGCTCGGTGGCAATTTTTGCATCTCAAAATGGAGACACAATCAGCTCGCTCACTCGTCATTACTTTGAACGCCCACATCTCCACGTGTCAACACTCTGCTAGAAATCTAAACGTCTTTTGGTGCAAATATTTCAAGAACCTTACATTCTTAGTGAACCTTACTTAGTTCGATATACAGATCCAGTTTGTATCGGGTTTGCAATATAAGACACCTTAAGCTACTGTATATTTCGAACTCGAGTATTAAATCATCCGTCAAAGAAATAGGTCGCATCGTCATTCAAAGATGTGCTGCTCGCCTCAGCTATTGGCATAACATGTCATGAAAGATCACTGTTCACCTTTCGCCCAGAACACGAAACAAGAATACATTTTTATTCTGCGAGGTGCAGCGCAAAGTAACCATCCACTGGATGATTTTCACGGTGACAATTGTGGATTACGACACCATCACCATCAATGAAGATAGGGATTGTGTATCTCTGTAGGTAACAAATAAGTTTGATCTCTGGTGTAGATTTTTATCTAGATTTTAGAACTGAGTTAAACGTTTAAAAAGGTCCACGACACGTATAATGAAAATTATACGGATGGATAGGAATATAAAAAATATTTTCCTTCGCTTATGATTCTTCTACTTTATTCGTAATTAATGAATATTTGATCTCGTTCACTTGAATTACTTCTTCGTTCAGAATTTTTAGTATAATTTCACTGGACTCAGTAAATGAAAGTAAAATTTCGTCTACATACTTTGAATTCATTTCGAAATCGTTAATTTTTTTTCAGCCATTCACCAATTTTAATAGCAGCAACCATCCGAAAATAGATTTATCAATAAACCTAGAAGAGATTCACAAAACGTCCAAATACGCATAAAAATATAGACTATATGACGTCGACCATATCTATATAACGTGTCCTTAAAAATAAATAAATTATGTATGTGGATCACGGTGGCTTGATCTGACATATAACAATATTGCCAATTACATTCCCAAAACTTCAATTTGACTTGATATAACTAATCTACAACAGATATTATAATACGTGCCATTGTGTGAACATTTTGTCATACAGTAGTATTAACTTTATATATAAACAATTGAAACAGGCAAAACATTCCAATGAACTTTCAACACATTACGGTCATCCCATATCAAACAATTGTATCAAGTCATGCCCACATCATCAACTTAAGCAATCCATCATTTTATTAAAAAATAAAAAAATCGGTAGGTCTATTAAATTTTGGCATTCTCTTAAATTCGCATTATACATAGTTAAAAGGTAAAAAAAAAATGGTTTAACCAAATTTTTCCCAGAATCACCAGATTGTTACTTTTTCATTTTGTGCCTTTGAGTGTGTGTGTGAGAACGCTCGTTGTTGTTTTTGAAAGACAAAAAGTTAATTTTCCAAAACAAACCGAAATCATTTTATTATTTTTATTTTTGAGACAGACCTATAATTTATCCACCCCATTCCTATGCAACTCATTGAACAACCATTTAGGTACGTATAAAAACACACAAGATTTATGGGAAAACCGATTAGAAAATTAATTCTTATATCCAAAACGTCTTTCTGTGTATCTCTTCGCATCACATAATATGATTCTACAAAGTTTTCCCTATTTTCATTTTTTTTTGCATGTTTTTTATATATTTGGTGTTGTGTATAGAGCAAAGGTGTACGCGCAGTGTAGGTGGTTGGATACAGATATATATTATCCAATTTAAAGCTTATTTAGGAGTTTTATATTTTATTGGATAATACAAGATATAAAAAGGTTTAACGACCTCATAAAATTATATTTCCAAATTATTTTAAGTAAGATATTGCCTTTTACGCTTTATGTGATTTGAAATTTAATCTAAGATTGTATATTAAAGACATTCCTTCGAGAGATCGATCAAGTGTGTCTTATTTAGGCGGGGAAAGCATATTTTAAAGCTATCTATTTATAGCATGCAAAACATACTTTTCGTAACTTTCCTTTCGTCCGCTTTATAATATTAATTTCCTTTACACGTAATCCAATTCTCACGCTTCCCAACACGAATATATATATATATATATATATATATATATATATATATATATATATATATATATATATATATATATATTCAAAAACACGATTGTCATCTTAGTTTTGTTTTGTAAAATAAAAGCACACGAAAAAGGTGAAAAACGAAGAAAAGTTTTTTTTAATGACTGTATTATCTTTTCATAAATTGGATTTTTTAATTTCAACTTTCGTGTTTTTGTTACGAACAAATTTATATACTTTTTTTTTTAAGACGAACATTGTAAGACTTACATTCCCGTGAGGCAGATTGACATGTCGGATTAAAGAACAATATAACTTTGAATTTATTTATTACAACATATATTATATATAGGGGAGGGGTGGTATTAAAAATACTTAAGTATATTTCGTATTATACGCATATAAAACCAACTTGTTGCATCGATTTATGGTACAAATTTGTCAATAAGCTGAAACGTTCGACAATTACAACAAAAATAATTTACCAGAATCGTTGTCCTTTTACAAAACTTAATTAGTTAACATAAAACTAAACTTCCATCGTAAAACACCTCTAAACCATTTATCATCTATTTCACCAACAAAAATAATGAAAATCAAGTCGATTATCCCAAATTGCGTGACATAAAAATATTTTTCATTGTCATCGTCATGAATCAACAACAGCACACTAACACCATTTTATTAACATTGAATCGTTCAAAGTTTGGCCATCTATAGCAAGAAAGACGACGACAGGAAAAATACAAAAATTAAATCACTTAATTATATAAGCTTTAAGTTTTATAAATATGTATATACGAAACCAATAATTAAGGTACTTAAATCGTCTTTAATTACGGTTATTAATTATAAGTTTTACTGTTTACGGTAGGGTTATAAAACCGTATGGTCTAGTTTTCGCTGTATACGCACCAATTTTATATAGGGATTGCTCAAAATCTTCAGATAATAGCTTACCAGGCCATGGTCTCGAGTTCGATACTTGCCGTTGATGAAAATTATTAAATGAAAATTAATATGTTGCACCAGAAGACCGAATTATGTGTAAACAAGCGTTCGTAGGGCTGTCCACAAAAACAAATGATTTAAAAGTATTTTTTAAAAGATGCGGTAAGAAACATTACGGCTTCTATACCATGGTTTTTTTAGTCTAAAAAATGAAGGTATTTATTGGTTTTGGGTCTTTGATATTGTGTACTTACTGCTTGAGCCACTGTGCAATTGCACAATTTTATTATTTGTTTGTTTCTTTATTTCTGTACAATTGTTCTAGGGCTCGAGGCACTCCCAACTCTTCCGCAGTTTACTTTTGAAGTCCTACTTGACGCAGTATCCTATAATCGAAGACGTACGGCTAATAGTACGTTTTAGATAGACCGCCTGCACATAGCTCCACGACAGACATGAATTGTTGTTTGGCGCATGAATTCTGCACTCCAACAAAAAGTCGGTTGTTCCTTGACATCACCGTTCCTAATCAGATGATCATAATTCCATTTACCTCTTCTCTATTGGGATTCAAACCCGGCCCCTCACGCCTCAAAATCTTTTCTGTGCCTTTCTGTGATCACGCCGCTTTAACCACTGTCCCGTTTGGTCAGTAATTTTTGTTATTTATATGGAACAAAAATTCAATCACAATTTAATTTTTTTTGTTACTGCAAACCAGAAGGGTTCCAAGAATTTAGACATTCAACTGGGAAATTTACTTGCAAGTCAGAGTCACATGTCCCTTCGTCAATTTTTACTGAATCAATGGATGAGTAGAATGCTTTTTCGAAAACCAATTTTTAAGAGCCTTTTCATTGAGCTCTCGGACTTCATAATTTTTTAGACATAACATAGCGTACTGCAGTATTGAGGAAATGTCATTGGTTGTGAACGATTCTCCAAAAATGAAATCGCACTTCACACGAATATTGTGTTTTTTTTTATTTAATTCGGCAGATACTTTCCATTGTCGACATTTAACGACCATTCATTGAATTCAGCATCACTAGTAGCTAAATATGATGGATGGAAATGCTGCCATAATCGTGAGATCTTAATTGTAGCGTTTACTGGCAAAACTTGCCGAAAATATTTCTCACCTCCTAACACAACTACCTTTCCACCAAACGGTAAATCGCTGTTCATTATATCTCATAAAACCAAATCTACAATTTCAAGTGAGATACCTGGTGCCATCGGTGCTTCATCCCATATAAGGCAGTCAATACATGATAACAATTGTCTTTTTATTGATATTTGAGGATATTTGACGAAATCAATGTTAAATGGAAGCAAGAAGGCTGAATGGTCGTCATTCCATCGGGGGCAGATTCACAGCTATCCCAGTCCAAGCTACGCACATTAATTTTTTATTACTATCGGAGATCTTCTGCTTCAATGCCTGATACAAAAATGTTTTTTCTACTACTAACTGTGGATTAACTTCTAATACGGATGAAAAAACTGCTGATGCTGCCGAAAGTTGATCAGTATTTAGAGCTTCCCAAAAATTATTTTCAGCAATATTGTTAGGTGGCAAAATAATAGCAATATTCGAAATTTTAGAAACGTTTGGTACTGTCGCTACTGAAAGAAAATCGGAACCTACTTTTTCACATTGAATTCGCAGCAGGATAGCAATGGGTCAGGATAGTTACAAATAAGGATCTCAAAGATTTAGATAACATATGATCGCGAGCATCAGATAAACAGTTCTCCCACTCACAGCTATCAATAATTAATCCCCTTAATCTTGCTGCTTATTTATATGTTAGGTATATTACATTATTAAAGATTTTCAGTGTTTCAAATGATACAGTTCATTACCTTTAACAGAGAAAATTATTAGCCGAAGATGGTAACGCTCTATATCTCTAGGTGGAACTGTTATTAATCTGCCAATAGGTTTTCCCCCAACATGATAATTTATAGATTGCTTTTCCTATTTCGAGTTCTTGAATACATTCTGATTTAGTATGTCGCTATAAAAAAATTGATAAGCGTCGGTTTCTATGAGATTAAGCTCAGAAAATGCCGTCAAAGTGGTCCACGTAACAGATTGTCTTCGCAAAGCACTTTCTATATTGTTTTGTTGAAACTAAACCGACTGAACCTCATTTGAGTTATTATAAGGACAACTTTGAACCCCAACTCTTGCGCAATCATGTCCTTTAGTTATATACTTATAAATATAATTAATTGCTTTGACAGTAGAGCATCATAGTTCGACATTTATGTGTGCGGAGGACGGCTTCTATATTTTGAATAACTTTCATTGTGTTTAAGAACCTCTTTGTGAAGTTGTTCGTTATCATTTAAATTAGGAATTTCTGCTGAAATGATTTTATCAATATCGTCCCAAGTTTTGAATTTGTCTTCCTTAGCGAGTGTAAATAAGCAGTATGCATATGAAATAACCCACGTTTCTGACGCTCAATAATATAAACATACGATACAATATTTCCAAAAATTTGCTGTTTTACAATATCACTAAGGAATTCCTATAATTTTAAATTAAAAACTCGGGTTACGATATCAGGATGATCTGAAGAAGTTTTAAGTTCCGACTTTATTTCTTCCCAAGCCGAATTACACGTAAAAGTGATAAATAAGTCTGGACGGCCACACTTTCTAACAATAACCATATTGTCCTGGTACAATTTGGACACGAACCTTGGACCACCGACAAACGAAGATGGTAGAATATAAATATAATTACCATTTACAGGTAAGCTGTCGGAAAAGTTGGGTAAACTATACAGTGCTCAACTTCTCAAAAGAAGTTGGCTCTCGGACATGATGCAGCAACATACGTAAATAAAAGCACTCGGTTTGATTTGGGTGGATGTTAGAGTCCCTACCGAGAGTTGTATCCTTTTTAATACCTGGATGTCCTTCAACTTTGGTCCCACGCTTTCTTCTGGAAAATATATGCTTGTTCCATGTGAAGTAACCTATGGAATCTAGTGGTACTATAACGTTTTGGCAAAATCATCCAAACAACAGGTTAAAAAAGCCAATAAGCGTGGTTTTCGGTGAATTTTGTACGATTTGGTGGATGTTGTTTTCCGTAAAATACACACGTTGCCCGTTTTCTAAATGTACGGCCAAATAAATGACGGTGGGATATCGTCGATGGCTGGGCAATTCAAATATTCACAAGACTGCACTTGCTCACGAAGTGCTTGTGTAACGACCATTTGCGTAATTCTGTATTTGGTCTTTGTAGTTTGGATGCAGAACATAGCTTGATTCGAACCTTTATTTATATACTTATATTTATATACTTGCATATATATTTTTCGTCTGGTTGAATTTTTGGCTACAACCACAGAAGTATATGGGAGTAGGGCGAACCTCGTTTTTGTCATTCTACACACAACATGTAACATTTTATTGTGCCAAATATTTCATTTTTGGCAAATAGATTTATAAGCCTTTTTAATTTGAGGTTGAAAACTTTTGAAACTATAGCGGATCTGTATCGCCAGGTTTTTGACCTGGAAACTGTTCATTTTTATTTCGGGCCAATCAAGGTTACACGTGAATGTTACGAACAAATCTAGACGTCCGTAGTTACGTAAATACAACACGGTGCATTTTCTTGCATATAATGTGGTGAGCCGGTAAATGAAGAAGGCAGGATAACGTACTGACCTATGTTGGAGGCATTCTCGTTAGCATCCTGATTCAGTGAATGTCGTAAATGGATGTAATCGTCAGAACACATTTTTTTTGGTTTCGCCGTATAAAATTTAATATCTCGAAGATCATTTTCGCCCTCATGTCGACACAATACTATTTGCTCTTACCATGAGTCTGTATAAATAAAATTACATGCAAGAGACCGTTTTTGTTTGCTCTCGGTTTGGATTATCTTGTCGCATAATAGTTAGGCGGTATATCCATCTTCTCCTCTAATAAACATACGAGGATGCTGGGCGGATCGTAGGAGCGATGCAGCTCAGAGATACGTTTTAGCTGCTCGGCAATGCAGGACGATGTCTCTTGGTCACTAATCCTCATCTACCAGAAGTACAGCTACATAGTTTGTAGTAAGCACATTAAATCTATCTCTATGTTCATTTATCGGAGTTCGGTCACCATGAACCACTATAACTGAAAATCATCTCTTTCTCCTCTTAATCTTTTTTCAAGATTATATACTTTGGATGTAGCAATTGTTTTCTTACAAACAGTTTTGTAGCAATGCTATCAAATCTCTTCTAAGGCTTGACATAGTGTTTGAGTAAAGGGATCAGCGTCCGGAATAAAATAAATTTGTAGCAACTGAGGACTATTATCAACAGTCGGAATCAAACTTCCAATGTAATGGTAGATTTGTTCTTGAATTTTAAAAGTTGGCATGAAGTCACATTCCCTTACTTATTTAGCACAAAAAGAAGTAATTTGATAACAAGTTACTACACGAATTAACTTGAGCATCATCATTTTTTTTACATTTGGAAATCTTTTTTATCACTTAAATTTACCAACATAAACTTTTAAATTAAAGAATTAAACTTTTAAATTAAAGAATTAAACTTTTAAATTTACCAACATAAACTTTTAAATTAAAGAATTGAACTTTTAAATTAAAGAATTAAACTTAATTTACTAACATAAACTTTCATATTAAAGAATTAAAATTTTAAATTAAAGAATTAAACTCTTAAATTAAAGAATTAATCTTTTAAATTAAAGAATTAAATTTTTAAATTAAAGAATTAAACTTTTAAATTAAAGAATTTAACTTTTAAATTTAAGAATTAAACCTTTTAATTTAAGAATTAAATTTTTAAATTAAAGAATTAAACTTTTAAATAAAAGAATTAAACTTCTAAACTAAAGAATTAAACTTTTAAATTAAAAGAATTAAACTTTTAAATTAATGAATTAAACCTTTTAATTTAAGAATTAAATTTTAAATTAAAGAATTAGACTTTTAAAGTTACCAACATAAACTTTTAAATTAAAGAATTAAACTTTAAAATTAAATAATTAAACTTTTAAATTAAAGAACTAAACTTTTAAATTAAAGAATTAAACTTTTAAATTAAAGAATTAAACTTTTAAATTAAAGAATTAAACCTTTTAATATAAGAATTAAATTTTAAATTAAAGAATTAGACTTTTAAAGTTACCAACATAAACTTTTAAATTAAAGAATTAAACTTTAAAATTAAAGAATTAAACTTTAAAATTAAAGAATTATACTTTTAAATTTACCAACATAAACTTTTAAATTCTTTATTTAAACACTTACTATCGATCGCTTAGGTATCTGCAACCAGGTCGAGTCTGTCATAACTTACAAATTCCTTCCACTTCGGTTTTGTTATATGCAACACGGGTACGGGTACGGTGGTGCCCGGCATTCTGGGAGTTCCTGGTTATTCCTTGGCCGTATACTCTAATCAATCAATCAATTTGAAAATCTTTTTTAGCACTAGTCTAATAAAAGTTATTTATCCTCATTAGTGGGTTATTGTACTTACCTGCACGCTTTCGCAATTTCCGCTTAAGTGATTTTGAGCAAGGCCTCTTTAATATTTCATGTCACTGTAACTCAGTATGTTCTTTCTTATTTGTTTCCGCCAAAGCACAACCAAAGTTTTTGTAGGATTCTTCTCATGGTCCTAATTTACACACTTGGCAGTTAGTTTGAAAGTGCAAAGACAAATTTTATTTTTTATGTATATGGTTCTGTTCTTAATCAAGACGTCACAGTAGTGCAAGCGCCGTATCTTTACTGAGCAAATTACTGCTAGAAAAGATACAATTTCGTAAGCCGATAATATTTTTAGTTCTAGTTGCCATTATAAAATCGAGTTCAATAAGGAAACAACATTAACTCTAACTGATTTCGATAGCAACCTCTTTCGCGGTTAATTTTTTACTGACAAAATCGATGGCATCCGATTATCGGGTTCTTTTTAAATACCCTTTTACATATTTCGTTCGTTACATACAAACAATTATTTCATATTCCGAGCATTTGGTGCAGAGGTTAAAGAAAACTACGGTGTTTGCGTTGGGAGGTACCGGTTCGAATCTCAAAGTGAAAGGGTTGAAAAAGGGATTTTTCATCACTCCATTATGATCGGTAAAGCCGATGAACACAACTATGATCTTCTGTTGGAGTGCAGAATTAATGGGCTGAATCATCGCGCATGTCAGTACAGACTGCTTGGAGCAATGCAATGTGTAGATGGTTATTAAAAGCGAACCTGTATTCGAGCGTCCTCGATTTGGCGACGGCGTAATGTAGGACGTTAAATTAACTGCGAAAGAGCAATTTATGTTCATTTTAGAATTTTGTGTATTGAAAGTTAGTAAAAAACTCATTGAGTATTTGGTGGGACAATTTGGTGTCCTGTTTTTTAAGTTTTTCAATCCGAACGAAACCATTCCTAGGGCTCAGTATCGAATACAATCAATCGATGAGATTCATAAGAAAAATGGGCCTACTGCTACTTCAGACACGCGACAACATTAATCTCCTGCATAAGGTAATGCTCTTCTGATCAAAACTATAATTGAAAAAAGTCAATTGGGCAATTTTCCCCAACCACTGTTTTTACCGACAGTCGTTGTAAGTAATTTAGCTCTTAAAGGTCTATGGTTGGACAATTTTCGTTTTGGTTATAAGAAGGCAAAAGCTTTCTGAGGTGGGTTAAAATATCATATAGGATTATTTTTTAGACCGATGAATTGTATTGTTAATTTTCTGGATTGATGGTTCGAATTGTACAAACTCAAAACCAACATATTTTGTATGTGATATGCAAATAATGGGTTTCCCATTGCCTTTTACTAGTTTTTGATACGTAAATTAGAAGGTCCTATCTTATTATCCTCCCACAAAACAAATAAAACAATTTTGAATTTTTCTAAACGCTTAGAATAACTTTTAGCCCACGTTCAACATTTTTTCCCGAATAGATGTGAAACAATACGTATAGGAGGCCTATATACACAAAAATCTATGAACTATATAACCAATCAGTTTTATTGATTTAGATTTGGTCTACTGGTTAAGAAATTCCATTAGATTTGCGCTTAATATAAAAATCAAATTAAATCGGGAAATTGATTTTCTCGACATGTTCTCGATGTCTGTTTTACCGCTTTCATTTATTTATTTTGTATTTTTAATTAATTTACGTTTAGTTTTTTGTATGTGTGTGTGTATATACATTTAAGTGTTTTCTATTGTACAAAAAACCAACATCTAATTCAATTAAAGATTCTGCGGTTGACTGGTTTACTAATTCTGTGTCTTTTCCGTTTTTTTGCCTTATATTGTTATCGTCGGATAGAGAGATAGCGTAGCGCACACGATAGACACGTTAATAAAAATGTATTTTTAGTTTTTCATTTTAAATTGGAAAACAATGGAAAATATGTTAATTGGCTTATATTTTAAATCTCATAGGTATGAGCGTGCCATAAAAAAATAATATTTTTATTTAAGAAAAAATATCGTAATAAATATTAATTTATAGAGCTTCAGATTTAGGACATAATAAAAGTAAAAGAAAATCCATCAACCATAATTTTATTAAGCATAAAAATTTCCATTCTTGTCCTATTGTAATGTTTTTGTTTGAAGCATCACCATCAACCTACAAACAACTTTATTGATATATTTTTATGAATATAAGTGGTATTGTGAAATTATTTTGATCCATATCGATACGATATAAGAATATAAACAAATCAATACCATCGTCTCCCTGGAATATTCTACTATATATAGATAAATGTTCACATTAAAGATGTGCTTCATTCTTATATGTATTACAAACTTTATAAACCGTTGTGGATGTTCTTCACTTATTCTTGGGACAAAGAGATATAAAGAGAAATTTAATATTAGCTCGATTCATTCAAATATAAGAATAAAATGTTAAATGATATGAAATGTTATTGTCATTAAATGTTGCGATAAAGAGATCAAGTAAGGAATAACCACCCTTTCCTTATTTATTGTTTCTGTGTCAACGAACTTGTTGATTTGTTATTGTAACAGATGAGTAAGACTTCTTTAAAATTCGACTGATTTAACATCACCAAACAATTGCTTTATTGTGAAGCAATACAAATATTGTACTGAATTGGTTACATATTCTGTATAATTATATTTGATAATTTTAAAGCGGTGATTGAAACGTATCGTGTACCATAACACTAAAACGAAATAACACGATACATTTACAAATTATGTTTCATAACGTTACAAACTTTGTATTCTGGACTTATAGTAAAGAAAGATATTCATAACGTTATTGATTGATAGACCCAAAGCTCATTTCCCGAATAACGATTGACCTATTCCTACTCATTCTAATTAGTACGTCATTCTTTAATTAGAATAAAATCCAATTGCTATAAATTTGGCGAGTTAATCAAAAAAATACACAATAAAAAAAAAACACTCTAAATTAAAAAGAAAAATTATTTATCACTTAAATTAAATGAAATAACCGTTAAACAAACAAAATACTATGCAACACTCTCATTCTACACAAAATTCTAAAATGTTTATGTCTCCAGCCAAGTGTCCACTATAGAGTTTTTTCGGTAGAGCGTAGAGTGTAGAGTCTCTACAAGTAGTGTGTACACTATAGAGCACACTACTATATTTTATTTTCGATTATTACAATTTTATTTTCGGACATTTTATTTTCAGTCGCTCGTTCGTGCGTACACAGTACACAAGTTACATAAAAATTAAAATTAAAAGTAAAATGAGTTTTCGCCAAAAACAAGCTGCTAGTGCCGTTATTTTTTACAAACAAAAAAAAAATAAGAAAACAAGAAAAAAAGAAAGTGTTAAGAGCGTGAGTGGGTCGCGAAAAGGAAGCAAAATGCCGGATTTTATCGTGGAGCAATGAATGAAATTAAGGAAAACGTTACAAACGCCCATGATAATTTTCTACGTATGTCATATAGTAATTTCAACTGGTTATTCCGACGGTTCAAAAGAAAATACGCACTTACGAAAACCTTCAGACAAAATATTGCTTTGCCAACTAATCGAATGAAATCGAAAAGACAATTCTACAAAGCATCCACTTCGAATATTAAGTGCTCAAGTGAAATTAGTGATGCAAGAATTACGAACAGTACCCTGACCTACAATTATACAAGCTACATCTGCAATAAAAATTTTGATTCATAGGCAACTCCTTCCTCAATCAGAGATGTCCAGCTAAAAGCTAAGTTAAAGAGAACTGCTAAAAAAGGAACCATTGTTTGGCAACATATAAAGACACAAGCCTTTGCCTTTTATTAGTAGTTGTAAGGGTCCCTAAGACAGAAATTCGCACTTGAAAGTAATAGTTTTGAGCGGAACACATCTATTAAAGCCTAAAATTCAACTGGGATATCGTGTATCCTAATCAGACTAGGACTTCGTGATGTGAGTCTTTTTCGATAAAGCCCGAATTTCACCCGTAATTTACCATAATTTAAAGATTAAAAATTTTAGTGAATCTCTTTTTAAATTCTTCTTTCTTTAAAATCTATTTCAGGCGGAGAAGAATAGGTATAGGTAAAGGTATAAGGTATAGGTATGTTTCGAAAAAATTCAATTGGTGCCCAACCACAATATTTTAAACCTTTCGGCAATATTGAAAGCGAACAACCATCGAAATGCAAATAGAAATGTCATTAAAAATTTAATTGCCAATGCACACATGCGTTCGAAAGAAATGACCAATCTAATTTTAAATAACGTGGACCTATACATTTACTTTCTCTACTGTAGAGCAAAAAACTTTATCAAGCATGCTAGATAAAGTGTAGAGCTAAGGTAGAGCTCTACAAAACCTAAAACAATAGCGTATACAGTGTAGAGTTTTTTACGCAATAGAACTCTCACGTAGAGTGCGTGTAGAGCTCTACTGTAGTGCTATATAGGGCGTATACACTAGTCTACGCGAGAGTTTTCTCTACCTCTACGTAAAAAACTCTATAGTGGATACGCGGCTTAACAGATATAAAAAAGTTATTTAGCACGAAAATAAAATGAAATTATCGTTAAACGGGCAAAAATCATTAGGCACATTTTCATTTTGTTTCGTGTATATCTGTGTCATCTGTTATGGGGCCGAAGCACACCCAACTCTTTCGCGGTTACTTTTTAACGTCCTATACCTTACGCCGTCGCCAGCCAAATTTAGGATGCACAAGTACAGGTTCGCTGTGAATATCATCTGCACATTGTATTGCCCCAGCCAGCCTTTACTGGCATGGACGATAGTTCAGCCCATGGATTCTGCACTTCAGCAGGAGTCATAGTTGTGTTCATCGTCATCACCGATCGAAATAAGATGATGAAAAATCACTTTTGCAACCCTCCCCTGCTGGTGAACATTCTTGTTCACCAACAAAAATACAGCAACGTTTCATGTTCGATTATATTTTATGCCTTCATAAAATGATCTGATTTTTTGTCACTTTAATAATTCGCTTAGAATGCTTCCAGATACGATCGCCACCAATTTATTTGAGGGAAGAATTCTCAAAAATCTTACCACCTTAATCAATTAAATAACGGAGAGAAACTTTTATATTTCCGAGGTGATAAAATTCCTTTTATAAAAGATAAAAAATCCGGTCAATCGAATTGATGCTTACAGAGCATTAATTAACCATTTCGACAAAATTGGTAAAAGGTATACTATTCTTATACCTACTGAAGAGCCAGAAAGATTTGCTATGATTATAAAAGGAATTGAAAGTTTCATATAGATCCAATAAACAATGATCTCTTTTCTAAAGGCTCTCACGTTGAAACAATAACGAACATTTTACAAACGCACAGTGTCTCAAGAATTGTTCCGCTTGAAATAAATAGCTTGAAATATTTTCTCCTTGGAAGTTGATAATTAGCTGACACACGGTTGGCTACGTAGGTTTTCCATTTGCGCGGATGAGTGGATAACCATGACAATACCACCGTCAAGTCTATACATAGCCAGATGGGGATCACTTTGAGTTTATATGTGTCGAGAACCTTTGTTACTTATTTTGCGAGTAGGTGTGCTCCACATAGCTCCAACCGTGGCAAACTCACTTGCTGTATTAGTGCTACTTTACTCTTTGCAGTTAAGAGGTCTACTCTATCGTACCATTCACTCGTGTGCGAATATAAACCGCTGCTGAATATGCTAACTCACTCGCGTCGCTGACGCCGTGAATTTGCGGTTTGTCTGAAAAGTTGAAGATAAATCTAGGGATTCGAATATTGGTTAAATGTCCAAACTTATTTTGAATTTGGGACCAAGACTGGTGCAGTTCAGATGATAAAGGCTCATGCCAAGAAATCCGCTTTAGCCACAAACTCTGAAGAAATATTTTCATGCTGACCGTACAGGGACTTAACCATCCCAAAGGATCAAATATTTGAGAAGCAACGGATAATACGTTTCTCTTTGTGCGGAATAGGATCAACCATGGTTTTCACTTTAAAGGAGAACAAGTCTTCAAATTCCAATATAAACCTAATACTGTTGACGGTTGGCCTTCTTATTTGGGCTTCATCACCTCCATTAGGTATTAGCTTCTAATAATACCTGAGGAAGATCTCTCTTTAATGAGATTGCGAGTTGTTCATCATTTGTACCTGTCAACATATCGTCGACGTAGACGACGATTTGAGGTTGTCGCTGACCCATCGTAAACGATCCGCAGTTTTGTTGTACGCTATCTTTATGTAGAACACCGTTATGAGGTAAATAGAATACTTCTCCTGGGTGGTTTGTAATTTCGTTGGATGATAACTGTCTCATGTGCCCCAAGTCCTTATATTGACGCATGAATTCCTTATACATTGTGCCAAATTCGATATTATGATTCTTCTTGCGTTCTATATGGCATGCAGACGTTATAGGGCTGTCTTATATGATTGCTCTAAAGGGGCTGAATCCGATCATGTGGGCAGTTACACAACAAATCTACCGTTCACTTTCTTATATGTTGACATGAAATGTTGTTCAATTAATTGCTCTTCTGCGAATTTTGGTGCTTCTTGAAGAATTTCTTCTTGTTCTTAAAATTTGCGGCACAATTCCTTCAAACTTTCGGTGGTTGATAAACATGCATGGAAGTCCTTATACGCCAGCAATTTACATTCTTCGTCACTTGTGTCAAGTGGTTTTCTTGATATCACGTATCCGAACAAAGTTTCTTGGGCCAGTACATTCTTCAACGCTATTTGCTTTCTACCCAAAATATGGAAAAAGTAGTCTGCTCCTAATAAAATATCAACATCTTTCTGACGTTTAAGATTTGGGTCCGCAAATGGAAATTTGCTGCCTTCAATTTCATTATACTTTAC
Organism: Tipula confusa; assembly: GCA_963556175.1. Taxonomy (NCBI): domain Eukaryota; kingdom Metazoa; phylum Arthropoda; class Insecta; order Diptera; family Tipulidae; genus Tipula; species Tipula confusa. The sequence continues at coordinate 107,864,670 of OY744476.1, read as the reverse complement.
TTCGTCGTTTCGTTTAAGGCGTGTAATCGTTGGTACAATATATGCTTTGACTGAGAGGGATGTCGAATTATCAAATCTTGAACAGATGGTAAAGACCGCTTTCCCTGTTGTAAACACATTTGACGTGCCTACGTCGGATATATTCGTGGTTATCGTTGTGTTTAAGATGCTTGATGTGCACAGCTCTTGTGATTCTGTTACTGACTCGTCTGGATCACTTTCACATTTTGTTGTAGCTGAATTTGATTGAACCCCATCGTGCAAAAGCGGATGATGTCTGCGCCTGCATGTCACACAACTTCGTTTGCTGTAACACTGATTGACGATATGGTTGGCTGATAGGCAATTGAAGCACTATTTCAACTATGCCATTTGCTTGCGCCGTTCGTCGGGGCTTAACTTAAAAAATGCGCCACACTTGAATGTTCTGTGGTTTTCCTTACAGTACGCGCATTGGTCGTTAGATAATAGCGCTTGACGGGTCTTGGCTGATGTTGATTTTATTGCCGGAGGTTTGAGTGGCTCGCATGTCTTCAATGCGTCGCAGCATTTCGAAATAAATATAAGAAATTCGTCAAAGATATTTCCTTGCCGAGATAGGCTTGCTTTGTCTCCTGATCGGTTTTGTTTAGAATCAAGAATATTAACCACGGATCGTTGCCCGCAGCTTTTTCGCCTAGGGCAACAATGCCCTCGCGTGACCTCATCCGATGTATTGTAAATTTTTCTCAATGCTGTGGCTGACCCATAACTCACTGTTGGTTGGTTGGTTTAACAATGCTTTGATGAAATCGTTCAAAACGATTTTTATTTAAATTTGGACCCGACACTTGCGACGTTTGCTTATTACCTATCTCATTTTAATTTTCTTCTGACTCTCCCGCGTAGCAGAAAGTGACTGACTTTTCCCTCGGACACTCAACTATTTTGTCTTCAATTTAACTTTGATTTACTTAATAGTTGATTTGAATGACACTCCCGCGTTTATCTTTCGTGCCTTTGCTCACTGCGTAACAACTCGATGAATGCTTTGGTTGAATTTGTTCGATTGCAAATGGTTGATATGATATACCATGCTCCAATTGTTTTGCGGCAATGGCGCCGTCACACCATAAATTTCCAGAAAAATGACGTCATATGATAAGTTTTCAGAAAATGGCGTCACTGTGTGGTTAATTCAGGGCGCTCGTCAATACGCACACTGATTAGTACCTCTAGGTAAATCTTTTAGGCCCGGCTTTCACTTTCACAGATTAACTATTTGGTTTTACCAAATCTTGCGTCGAACTTACGTCGCGTAATTTACAAATTTGGATTAACTAATCCGGCTCGAACGATCAATTTTCTATGTGCATCAACACACCAAATAACTCTTTTTTTTCTTTGCGTGGTGTTCGATCTCGAAGTAGAAATTCCGTATTTATAAATTTAGTACATGATGTGATATTTCAATTTAGTACAGATTATACCAATTATAATTTTGTACCAATCATAACAACTGTAGTAATTATATTGATTTACAGATGTCATCACTAGTTAATTAAAAGAATAACTAAATGTCAAACATTATACAACTGAATTTTATACAAACAATAAGTTAATGATTAAGTTATGATATAAGTATTAGATTTATTTTTAATCCGATTCCTGTTAGTCATGTTTATTGAATTCCAGGTGTGTCGTCAATCATCATAACCATGTATTTTGATTTGAATTGACAGCTGAATGCTTATCATATAAGCAAGTAATTAGGATAGTAATAAAAGACAAATAACAAAGCTGGAAACACCAATCTGATTTTTATATTTCCTCTGATAACTCTAGAATGAAGATGCTGAACAGTTACTATAGTGAAATCCAGAAAAATAACTGGACAAATACAGTTTAGTAAGTGACAAGAATATATGGGCATAATTAAACTTGTTGCAAAACGTTGAGTGACATCTGTGTAATCTACGGGAAACTACCAAATTCAAAGGAATGCAACAAATACAAATCCGATACTTTTGTGAAAAGATGTAAAAAATCATAAGCTAGTTTCATAAGCTATTATCGTTAAAGGAACTGCTCCTAAAGGACAAACGTGTGATAACAGAAACGTATCTTCAGCTTGAAACAAGCTTACCGATATTATGCAATGTGAAAACCATAGATTTAATGATGGCAAAATATAAATATGTTGAAGCAGGTAGTCGTTAATAATCAAAAATGAATGCCTTTAAAATAGCCACATGGAATGCAAACGGCCAGGTACAAAACAAAACTGAGGTTAAAGCATACCTCATCGAGAACAATATTGACATAATGTTAATATCTAAAAATTAATAGCTATATTTAATTTATGACACTAAACATCCGAATGGTAAAGCACATGGTGACACAACTGTACTGATTAAAAGAAGGTTAAAACATTAAGAACGCACAATAAATACGCTAAAGACCATATTCAATCAACAATAATCTACCTGCAGGAATGGTCTGAGATTGTGTAATATCAGCAGAATACTGCCATCTGCAATACGCTGTAAAAATTACAGTTCATGGGTTATTGTGACCAGTAGGGTGAGTTCCCTGCGAGGCGAGATTGGCTAGCTTACCCTTAGCTTACCCACCAACTGGTAAAAAACAGATTAAAAATATGCCAAATCTAATTGACCTTTGCATATCGAAGGGTATTGAAACCAAAAGAGCAGATTACTCGTTGTGGAAGGCCTTTAATAACATTCATCTTGTGATCATTTGATCATGAGAACTATACTTAAAATATACTTCAGAAATGGAAAGTATCCCTTATCACAATGATATAAAACCATAAAAACAATTAAACACAAAGACTGTATCAGCAAGCTTCTCATAATATCGTAGCTTTCTGAAAAAATAAAATTAACTAAATTTTAACAAATACTGGAAGAGCATCAGGTTATAATAGACCATCAATTTGGATTCCGATGTCAACTTGAAATCTAGTGCACATGATTGTAAATATCATAAAACACTCCCGTGAGGAAAAGGAATACTTTTCCGTTGCCTTTTGGATATTGCGCAAAAATTTGGCATAAACGAGTACTTTATAAAAGTTAAAAAATTATTTCCAATCCATTTTCACTTAATCCTGAGAACTTATCTACTTCAAAGGCTGTATGTCATAAAACAAAATGAATCAACAACTGGCTTAAATTATATTAGTGCAGGTGTTCCACAAGGCAGCATCGTCGGACCAATGTTGTATTTGTTATACACACAGCTGGCCTACTTATTACTAAAAAAAGTAATATAATCAACATTTACTGATGATGCAGCCATCTTGATGTCACACAAAAACTATCACACTATTTAAGAGAATTGCAAAAAAATCTGTGCTGAATTGAGGACTGGCTAAGGAACTAGCGTAAAGGTTTAAGAGAATAGGTCCTAGAGGATCCAAATAGGTATAGGTGTTAATACTTTACTAAGATTTACCAAATATGTTTGCTTTATCTGTATCTCTTCTTGTCCAGTTTCCGTCAGCGAGATGAATCGGAGAGCATGATAATGTTGATTGTTTCAGGATCCGTGTGACTTTCCACAAGTTGCTTCAGTCGCTGTGAGCCGAACTACAACTACTGCATTTTCGAGCCTCTGGTTTGCTTTCATCTATCTCAAACTTGCTGTTGTAATGTAGTTTGCCACATATTACACTAACAGCTGAAAGTTTGCAATAGTATGGGGATCGTCTTTGTTTTCACCTTCTACGTGCAGAACTTTGAATTGGTTTATAGATGTTACTGCGGACGGATTTAGTTTTACACTCTTCAACACAGAATCGACTTCCTGTGGAGAATTTGGATTTTTTGTCGACACTGCATTGTTTTTATGACCAGAAGTCGTAAAATACTGTTGGGCTTTTCACATTTGCGAACACTATATTTTGTTATAGTTTAAATTTGGTATTGACCGTGATTGTTGTTTAGCTGGAAACTGTTTTGGATATATCTTTTTGATATGATTTTATAATGAAACTTTTTGGTACTAACTCTTTTTCTGATTTTTTTGGTGCAAAAATCAAAACAGGAGCTAGTGGAAAAGTAATAGCTCCACAATTACTTTTTTAATCTTTTTTAGTCTGAGCTTCTACTAATTTCGACACTACAAGTGATCGTTGTGACGTGTGCTCGATACTGCTGTTGGACGAAATGTTGATGGCTCTCTATCTTTGTTAAAATGCATACTATTTTATAAAAAAATTTATAAAAGGATAATATCTACATGCTTTAATTTATAATTAAGATGTTTTAAGCAATTTGATATAATTCGCTAACACTACTTTGACACAATAAAAAATTATGTGTAATTTATAGACATATGTTAATATTTCGTAACACGACATCCAGTATGTCATAAATTATGCATTGCAAGATTCAAATTTAACTTAAGCCTATGTAAATATTACAAAACTATTTTAAATTTTTGAATTTCAAATTGAGGTTGTTTTTTAAATCAAGAAGTCAATAATCGGAATTCAAATCGGTTTAGGGGAAGGATTCAAATGTTGTTTTCTATAATTTAATTTCTTTCGGTGAAGATAATTAAAATAACTATAACCTTCTGGTGAAGTACTGCAAATAACCATTAAATTATTTTATGTATAACCACAGATAACTATAACAGATAAACAATTTGTACTATTAAAATGTACACAAGTTATTTCATAATATGCAAATTAATGCCAACGAAATAAATAACCAAGCGAAAAATAAGATATTTGTTGCACACGACTTTTTATTGTTTCAAAAAATAATACAAAACCTTACAGACTCTAATTTATTTCAGGACTGCTCTTCCGTGCTGTGATAGTATAGTTATTTTATATGCCTTAGCGGCTTATAACTCTTTTACAAATAAAAATCGTAATAAATCTATCTTAAAAATCTAAGAACCAGGGACTAAACTAGATTTCTCTCAGAAGCTTTTTTAAATTTATATGTCCCCTACGTAAATGTTTTACAAAAAATGTTATACTTTACCAGCTTATTTGACATGGTATTAGCACGACTTTCACAAGGTGTAAAAAAAATATTTATCACCAACTATATTCGCCTAAATTAAACACTTTGAGTAATATTTTCACATTATTTACCATATTTCTTTCAAAAACTTTGCTACACTTGTATGTCTGCGTTTTCTTTATGCTTTTGGAACTCCATAATGATGTCATAATCTTTTTCCTTTTATAGCTAAGAATTTTGCAAGTCTTTGTTATGAACTAGTTTTGACATAACTAGTATACTTGGAGTACTTCAACCCACGTTTAAAAAAATTTTTGCAAAGTGGAAAATTAGTTGCAGAGATTATAATTTCAACTAACAGTCAATTTAGAATCTCGCTTTTTTAATATCTAAAACCTGTTCTAAAATACGACACAAAAAAATTGAATTCTGAACGTCTATTCGTTATTAAAAACATTAAAATGTCGATTGAGAAGAGTTTTTCCCAACATCAACCTTACAGTTAGTAGAAAATTACGCATCCGTATAGTCTACAACTACAATAGAGGTAATCAAAAACAGTTAAATATTCCTCAAGTACCATTTAATAATTGTATATATATTCCGAATGATATAGTAAGGTTATAATACCTGTATATAACATCAAATTTACTGTAATTACTTTTGAAACTATTTAATTTACCTCTAGTTTTCCACCATCACGCCATCACCATCTCGTTTCCTTCTACGTCTGTTGTTTGAAATGTGGCAATCCGCTTTAAAGGTTGTAAATAATAAAAATAAAAAATAAAAAATTAACCAAATACAAAAAAATGCAACTCGGAATGGGAAAATGAGTATATAGGGTGGAGATGGCAAATTAAAAAGAAAATGTTCCAATTTTCCTTTATTCATTCAAGTACTTCAGTTTAATTTTTTGTTTTACCTTTATCGTTTTCTTGTTTCTGCGATGTTGTGGAAAAGTTAAAAATTTTCTTTCAAATATTATTTTGTTTCACCTTCAAACCTTCTTGTCGTTTTTTTTTTTTATCTTTGTGTTTTTACGCTTTTTTATTATTTAAGAGTTTTTTTTTATCTGTTTAATAGATAACATTTCTAAGAAATTGTTTTAATTATTAAAATATTCCTGCATTGGCAGACGTTTTTTCTCGAGCAACATTTATTTTAAAATTATGCGACAAAAAGCTGCTTATGTTCATAATATAAATTATGTGACAGTTGGTCTCTAAATGATGCCGAACTTATAACGGTTTGGAGCAATTAGCTTCGTTTGTAATATTTAAGAAACGTCTAAGTGTATATATATATATATATATATATTATATACACTTCTTATTCATAGTTTTTTAAATAACTCTCATCTTAAAAGTTTTTTTTTTCACCATTCAGAGATTTTGAATTCATGAAAATAATTTCGTCAATAGATAATAAAAACTCGTAGGTAACCATACAGTTAAACCGATTAATGGAAACATTTTTAAAGTTTTAACTTATTCATATGTGGTGCTGAGGATGCTCTTGTTCCATTTCTTGATTCAGTTTATAAAGATTTATATGCAGGAAAAATAATTATGACCTTATTTGTTGATCTAACTAAGGCAGTTGATCATAGAATTGTATACTTAAATTATGATATAATATCGGGTTTAGAAGTAGAATCCATGATTGTATGGTTTTTTAATTTGGAAAATAGGTACTCACAGGTACGTGTGAATATAATTCGAGTTGAAAGTGTAAATTTAGTATTGGTAATGCTTAGTTCTCGAATTTGGGGCGAAAATTCAGGTTTCTGACTTAATTATGTGCTAAAGAGAGGAGGGTTATAAATTCTAGCTACATAACCTCGTTTACCGCGATGGACCAATCAAATTATTATTATTATTATTATTATTTTTTTTTTAAATAATATTCTTAATTATTTCTTTTTTACTTACAATCTAGTCTAAGCCTAATAAGCAGTTTTATTCTAACTTAAATTACTACATTTTACTGAAATTTAAGGGTTCATCCATCGATGCACTCCTTAGTGTTGATATTTAAATATTTGATCGCGCTTTTGTTGTGCGCTAGAAAAAGATTTATTTTACACTAACTTAAAAGGCTTTACTCCTTTGAGCCTTCTAACTAAATCCGTACTATCCAGTAGCTGGATGGCCTCTGTATTAACATGGTTAAGTAACCGTTTTTTATGACTTCTAGCAAATATCATAATTTCCGTTTTGATGGGTTCTATGCCCAGATCTTTGTGGATGTCGCTATTTCTGACAAACCATGGTGCGTTGACGATATTTCTTAGAACTTTGTTTTCGATTCGTTGGATAATATCCTTGTTGCTCTGCTTGGTACATCCCCACAGATGTACACCATAAGTCCAAATAGGCTTCAGTATTTGCTTATAAAGCAAAAGCTTATTAGGAATTGACAGATGAGAGTTTCTTCCCAGTAACCAATACATTTTGTTGTATTTTAATCCCAACTCGTCTTTTTTCTTTTTTTACATGAGCTTTCTATCGAAGCTTAGCGTCTAATGTCATACCAAGATATTTGGCAGTGTTTGCATGTGGTAGTTCTTGATTATTTAAATATACTGGTTTTTGTACTAATCTCTTGTTCGTAAAGTTGACATGTACAGATTTAGTTTAATTTAATTTTATGTGCCACTTTTTTGTCCAGTTATGTACTTGCTCTATGGCGGTTTGTAATTTCTCTGTTGTATCTGAGCTGTTATCACCTACTGCCATGATAGCTGTGTCATCGGCGAAAGTGCCTATCATGTTGTTTTGTGGGATTGGAACATCTCGGGTGTATAAGAAATTCAGAAGTGGCCCAATTACACTTCCTTGTGGAACTCCTGCTCTTATTTCCTTAAGCTCAGAATATTCATCTTCTTGCTTAAGCCTGAAATATCTTTCTGTTATATATGATTCCACTATTATGCTGTACTGTTTAGGTAGGATTAATTTGAGTTTGTAGATTAAACCTATTCGTGCCAAACCTTGGCAAAAGCCTGCGCTACATCAAGGAATACTGCGGAACAGACTTGTTTCTCTTCTAAAGTCTTTTCAATGATATTGGTTATTCTATGCACTTGATCAATAGTTGAGTGCTCACTGCGAAAACCAAATTGGTGGTTCGGAATTAGGTTATTTTTTTCAATTATTAGTTTGAGTCGTTTTAATAGTAACTTTTCAAAGAGTTTAGACATTATCGGATAGGCCTATGTGATGTTATTAGATGTGGCGGTTTTCCTGGTTTGGGAATCATGATAACCTCAGCCACTTTCTAAAGTTTTGGCATATATTTTAACCTAAATGCAGCATTTATGATATTAGTTAACTTTACCGTAGCTTTTCTCGGTAATTGCTTTATTATTTCTTCGGTAATCAGGTCAAACCCTGCTGCTTTCTTTAAGTTTAAATTGTTTTTAATTTCATTTGCTACTTCAGTAAATGATGTAGGTGTAACCTCTTCGAGAATTTGTATTATGTTATCATCCAATGTTTCTCGTAATTGGGATTCATGAGGTTGAAATATATTTTCAAGATGATTAGCAAACCTTTCTGCTTTTTCTTTGTTTTTCCAAAGAATTGGCATTATTGGCCTTTTTAGAGTTTCAGTTGCTTTTCAGAGCGAATAATCCGTATT
>OY744476.1:107803740-107855840 GCA_963556175.1 Tipula confusa | reverse complement strand
AATATATAAATATATAAATATATAAATTCATAAATATATAAATATATAAATACATAAATATATAAATATATAAATATATAAATATATAAATATATAAATATATAAATATATAAATATATAAATATATAAATATATAAATATATAAATATATAAATATATAAATATATAAATATATAAATATATAAATATATAAATATATAAATATATAAATATATAAATATATAAATATATAAATATATAAATATATAAATATATAAATATATAAATATATAAATATATAAATATATAAATATATAAATATATAAATATATAAATATATAAATATATAAATATATAAATATATAAATATATAAATACATAAATACATAAATATATAAATATATAAATATATAAATATATAAATATATAAATATATAAATATATAAATATATAAATATATAAATACATAAATATATAAATATATAAATATATAAATACATAAATATATAAATACATAAAAGCATAAGTATATAAACATATAAATACATAACCACATAAATATATAAATATAAAACCATAAAAATATAAAATTTAAAAATGTTAAAACATTAATTGATCACGGTGTTATAATAATCTATTGAGATCGAGGTTTGTGAGGCACCCTATATAATATATATATGTATTATGTATTACATTTTTTTTTTTTTTGTTTTTGTTTTGTGATCTCTATTCTAACTTAAGGAAATATTAGTTTCGTTTATATACTCACGACCAATCGCGGAAAGGGGTAAAGGAAAAAGTATGATGACACGAATTAGATTTTTGTGGTTTTTTGTGTACATGTTTCACGAACATATACATATATGTATTATATATGTATGACGGCGTTATACGAGACTAATGTTTGTCGTCGTATAGAAATATGTATGGAAAGACAAAGAAACCTTCTAGAATATTCTAGAATATTCTAAATGTTGTTAGATAAATAAAAATAAAAAATAAATAAAAAAATGCACAATTAAGAATTATGCATTGATACCTGTCTCTGGGAAAAACGACAGAGTCCAGATCCACTTTGTCAACACATAATTTTAACACATAAACACACACTCACAAAACTACATAACTCTAATTTTTTAAAATAAATTTAAAAAAAAAAAAAATAAATAAAATAGAGATCGAACAAAACACGTCCGATCTCTTCGACGAACAAAATTGCACTCCATAAAAGGGAAATGTTTTATTAAACATAAAATTTGAGAGGCATTTTGTCCGCAATTACTTTTTTCTAAACTTATGTTTGATGGCTTATTCTTACTTTCTCGAAATCCAAAATTGAATGCAAAAATTGTATCATTGATTTTGTCAATATTTTTTAAAACTTTTTCTTGCAGAAAGAACCGAAGTTTGTACTTTATAAACTGTGAAATAAACCCTTCTAATCCATCATGCATGAAATCTACACTTTTGTTTCTTATTGTATTGAAAAATTAAGATGGTTTAAAACAGGAAGCTTTTGAATTCCTTTAGTATCAATCAGATTAATTTTTTTTCCAGTTAGATAGCTTTTTAATATATCATAACAGTCTTCTTGTCTAAGAGAAGCAATAATTTCCTCAGTACGTGTTTTAGTTTCACAATTTGGTAAACTACAGCGACAGAAAAATCTGGCAGAAAATGATTTAGTAAAACCCAACATATCATTAGCTGCAAGATTATCATGTGACAATGTGGCGTTTGTTCCTCGTAAAAGTCCTATGTTTACCACTTGGATGCCTTCTTCAAGATGTTTTATATCGCTCACTATTGGCTCTAAAATCGAATTTAAATTAAAGTCGCTATGTAAATCATTGACATAAAATAATGCTACAAGAAATATATTTTCTAGGTTGGATTTTAAAAAGATAGGAACGTTTAAAAAACTAAAATAAATGGCCCCTATTTTAAGAATTACTGTTTTGCTCCCGAGAGGTTTTACAATTTCAAAATCGTCGTAGTATAGTTGAATTAATAATTGAAAAAGATTTCCACAACAAAAATATTCATAAATCTCAGAATCACAAATATGAGAATCATTAAATGCCCTAAAGAACTTGCAAAATTTATGTTTTTGAAAACAGATTGAATTGTTGAAGTTATTGGTATAAATTGGAAGCAGTTTTGAACTAGTTTCCTTTTGAAAGAGTTTTGTTTTCTTATAAAACGTAATTCCCATCTAGTTCCAAATGGGATTTCTAAAGGTTGGACAAAGTGATCATTATGTGACAAAATTTTGTTTCGTAAATACTTAGAACAATATGGATTAAAAGAATTTATCATTTTTTTCCAGTTTGCTTAAATTTTAAGTCGCAATTGTTTTGTTTTAATAATGGTTCAAAAACATTTCTTACGCTTATTGTCAGTTCCTTAGATTCACGCAAGATCATAGTTATAGTATCATCTGGTAAGCCCAGGGCATTTAATTTATTTGAAAATTGTTTAATTCGATCTTCTAGGCTTTGCAAATTAGATGTAGCTTGGTATTCATTTGAATCAATCTTTTGGCCTTCAAAAGTGGCAAGGGTTTCTGTAATATTTGAATTTAAATTTAATGAAGCAGATTGTATGTTATTATGAGTTTTTATATGATTTTTAGCTGGTCTTCGTAATCCAGATAAAGTATTCAATGAAGATTCGCAATTTGTTTCTACTACACATTTTAATTTAATATCAGATTGTTCTTTAATATATTCTATTAATTTTAAATGAATGAAAACGTCATTAAGTTTTTCCAAGTTTTTTTTACAAAAAAAACCCATTGTTAATTCTCAAGATTTAGTTAATTATAACAAAAATAAAAGCTAAAGATGATCGACTATCTCAATTATTATCACAAAATAATTAATTATCAAAATAAAGTTATATCTTATATATCTAATAAAAAATTCAAAATAATTATTATCAAAGTAAAGTTGTGTCCTACATATAATATATCTAATAAAAAAAATCACACAGGATCACATATATATCAGAATTATTTCATTTTTTATTTTAAAACAAATAATTATTGTCAAAATTCCACTATTAGTTCAGGATTTATTTTAAAATTAAAAAATCTTAAAAAAAATTTTTATCACTAAAATTTAACAAAACCTTTTTTCGACAACTGTTTCTGATGAATAAAAAACATTTAGGATATGTAGTTGGTTTACAAAATCTACCACAAGTAATAAATATTAAGGTGTATACATTGATAAAACTATTAAAATATTAATTTAATTTGAAAATTGTTGGTCAAACTTACTAATTACTTCAAGGACTCTATTGAAAACCTTGTATTTCAATTGTATTTTATATATATACAGATATAAAGTCTCAAACATTTTTTAAACTTGCTGGAAAATGCTGGTTAAATACATAATGACGTTTAAATAAGCAGTCCAAAACGTCGCTAAATTTAAAATCATCAGGTAAAGCAAATATTTCTTGCTCGATGCAAATATAAAAATTTGACATTGCTGCTTTGTTTGCGCCGATAGCAATAATATATGGATTTTGCAAATCCTTTTCAATAAGTTCTTCAGATGTTAAATTAAGCTGTATAATAGAAATATAAAATAAAAACTTAGCATTTCTCATTTTGTAAAAGATGCAATAATTACCGTTTTAAAAATTATCAATTTGTTAAGAGACTCGATGTATCGATCCGTAGTAATTTTAGATGATGACTTGCCCGCGGCAGTTTGTGGAAGTAATTTTATCAGTAGGAAAATTATTTTAATGCCCGGAAAGAGAAACAGTGGAAAATCAAAATTTAGTAGTTTTATTTTAGTATAAAATTGAATGTAAAATTACCTAAAATGACAGCAACCTCTTCTAAATTTTGCAGTGTGCAATCGTTTTTTTTTTTCAATGTTGGTTAAAAACGAGTCCCAATTTTCTAGCAATCGCTCTGAACTATCTAGATATCGAAGATTGAAATCATAAAATATCTGAAAAATAAAAATTTAATTAAATAAGAAAAGAACAAACTCGCAACAAATAGTTAATACAAACCAATTCTGGTTTAAACAAAAAATGGGAACTGTTTGGAAATTTGACTGATCATAGGATCAAAAGCTCTCAAAAGCTCTAATTCTAACTTGTAATGTTTCTTTTAATTTTCGTTTAATTAAATCAAATTACAATTTTTTAAAACTAAAATGCCTTCATCATTTTCGATATTTGGTATTAAAGTAATCTCATCGGATTCACTTGTGCATGTATTGGCTTTACTTTCCCGTTTTCGCACGTGGTCGGTTATACGAGCCTTGTTGCGAACATTGTAAAGTCTCGTTGAAATAAACCCTGTATTATATTTACTATCAAATAATAATTCCTAAAACTAAAAAATAATAAGTAAAAAGGGCCAACAGATAAAAATATATATAACTAACAATTCCATTGTTTGAGCTTTTTAATTGCGGAAACATTTGAATAAGGGCTTCGGCCAAAGCACATTTTTCATGGTTTTCTGGATACCACCCAAATTTTTAGACTATACAATTTACCGCCTCACAAATGATTGCTCTTCTTTCTACATCTTTTATTGGGAGCAATTCATACTTTGTACTTAAGGTACACATTTTCTTTAAAACGAAAGAATTTTCCGTTTGCATGATAAACGCCTTTAACTCCTACATCAAAATAAAATTGAAAATGTAAAATGGAACAGATACAATTGTTAACCTGAAATTACCTCACAACTAATGTACATTTCTGAGCCCATTCGGGCGTTTTGTCTCTCCACTACTGCCGATCTTACATCAGCAACTATTTAATTATAAATTTAAATTAAGATTAAGAATATTGAAAATCACAAAACTTTTGAAATATTGTTTACCATTCTGTTGTGAAGGTTGTACCGTAGATTGATTTAATACAACATTTACGTAAAATTTCGGATGAGTGTAATTTTGTTTAATTATTTCAATAAACATATATGCTGGAATTAGTGTTCCTTCGGAATCCACGAAATGAGATATGTCATAAACTGATTTATCATGTGCAACTAAAATATTGAAGTTTGAAATATGTAGATTTAAGTAAGAGAGTTTTATTAGAACTAACTTCAAAACATGTATTAATCATTATTAAATTTTTAATACTAATTCTATTAAGCAAATAAGCCAATAAAATCAGTAGAAAATTGTCATATGACCTGAACATAGTAAAAACTAAAACTTCTAATATTACATATTAAAATGTTTATTAACAACAAATTTAAAGTGCCACTTACCAGAAATTAAAAAGTCTTCATATTCAAATTCACTACCACTATTTTTAATCACTTTAATAAATTTGATTTCGTCTTTTTCACATTTTATCTTAACAAATAAACACTCAGATTTATCAAAATCGGCCATTTCTTAAAAATAACTAAACAAGCAATTACATATATTTTATCACAGTTTTAAATATAATATTACTTTTTAATAAAAATGTTACTTATTACTATATTTTATTGAACACTACTTTTATTGAAAAAAAAAAAAAACAAATATTATTTTATAATCGACTTGCACTATAAGGTAAACAGCTATAATTCTGACATAGGCGGTATTACTGACATATATTGCATATTTTTTAGTTTTTAAGAGAATTACTCAATTTACATTCAATTTTTTTTCTTTAATATAATCATGAATATTCCTGTTTCATTCTGTTCTAATATTTGTGTAAGTGTTGGTATAACATTAAGTAATAATCAGCTCCAATTTGACAACGGTCGTGATTACATCTAGTTATTGCAAATTTGTTAAAATTTTGCCTTAAATTTTGGAATTTCATATTTTAGTAATATTTATGATGTAAGTCATTTTTAATTATTACACCCAGAAAAAAAAGTTATGTTATTAATAATTGTATAGGTCTTTTTAATAATTTTCATGCATTGAAAACTGGACAGTAAATATGTTTATTAAAAATATGAACTTAAAAATATTAAGCATAAAGATTATTAAATAAATAATTCCAAGTTATTGATTAACAAAAAATTTTAAAGAAATGTATAATTGTGTTTATTTCTTTAATAATTCATTTCATTAATTTAATTATGTTACATTATATAAGAGAAAATGTAAATTTATTAATTTTATAAATTTGAATTAGTAATTCTATAACTTACCTTATTAAACGAATTTAATATCATTATTAATTTCCATAACTTAATTTATTAAATCAATTTCACCGCATTATTAATTCAACAACTAATGATGCAAAATCAAAACAAAAGCCAATGAATTTAAAAGTCACATGAATAATTTTATTTATTGATTTAGTTATTTTACGTTTTACAAGGAATAAACTAAATGTTTTGATTCAAAACTTTAGAAGTTATAAATACTATAACTTCGGTTATTCAAGAGAGTATTTACAATATTGATTATAACATGTTTTGATATAACAATCAAAAATTATACTTATGAAATCAATTATCAAAACATTATTGGAGGAATAAAAAATGAAAGTTTTAAAATATTATTTTAATAATTTATTTCACATTTAATATATTCTTTTACATTCAATATTAAAATTTATTAACATTACAATTGATGAATGTCACGGTGAGCTCTAGCGGATAATAGGGAATAACATAACTTCTAATAACAAACATTTCTTATATGAAGTTATATGGAAAGAGTGTACATTTAATTTTAAATTTTAATAATTACAATGATTGGAAAATCTAGTTAATCTGACATGTAGTTTAAAGTGTGATTTCTACATGTTTGATTCATTTGTTATACTAATATTATTTCAAAGTTAAAGGTAAAACCACTTTAAAACAATTTTCGGTATACCACGTTTTATGTGATAAATACATGCAGCATTTTAAATTTTTATATTATGTTTTGTAAAACTAGATTTTTATTAATTTTCTACAAATGTTAAGCAATTTTTTAATAATCAGGTATTGAAAATAATAAAACTGTACCAAATGAATCAAATATACCGCAATCAAAATTTAAACTACATATTAGATTAACTAGATTTTCTAATCATTACAATTTTAATATTTAAAAATTAAAATAGATAGACACTTTTAACAGATAACTTCATATTATAAGAAATGTTTGTTATTCGAAGTTCTGTGGTTCTCTAAAACAGCAGCAAAACAAAATTGTTATCAACACCTAGGAACATATCCATGGTAAATCTCGGAATTGGCGACTATAACTTTGATAGCGTCGAAAACTTTAAATACCTCGGGTCAGTTATAACATCGTCGGATGATATGCAGGCAGAAATAAAAGCCCTAATCGCTGCCGGACAACGAGTTTTCTACGCCCAATCAAAATTATTGCGATCTAAACATATGTTGCGGTTTTGCAAGCTCACACTTTATAAAGCACTCATAAGGCCTGTGCTGGCTTTCGGAAGCGAGAGCTGGGCCATGGCCTCTAACGATTGTAGTCCAATCAAAGTCATGGACAACGAATATCGGATTCGTATGAACCACGAGATAAGGCAACTTCTTGGAGGCTGCGATATTATCGGATTCATTAAATCCAATCGAGTTAGATGGCTCGGCCACGTTACACGATCTCCACAACGACGAATGACCAATAAAGTGTTCCATCAACAACCAACCGGTGTTCGTCGTAGAGGAAGACCCCGATTGCGCTGGCGTGGCGACGTCGAACAACATCTACATGCATTAGGATGTCGAAACTGGAGGACGAGAGCGATGGGCCGAAATGGCTGGAGGACCTTAGTGCGGGCGGCAAAATCCCTTCATGAGAGGTGAAAGCCAGAGAGAGAGAAATAATATAATAAATAATAATACAATATTATAAGTCATTTTCGTTACTCTTCCATATTATACACTTTTTGGGTAACCTTATTGTTTCCCCTTTCAGCCTTTATATACAAACCCAACCGTTTAACCACTTTACTCATTTGAAATAATTAACACAACTTCAAATTTTTTAACAATTAATACACCTTCCACGTTTACTATTCTGCGTTACAAGTTAGATGATTTTTTAAAAATTGATTTGCATCCCACAACAAAAAAACTACAACAACACCCGTAAAACTACCCAATTCAACACAAAAAGGTAACCGTGAAATATGTACCAAATTACAGTGATCAATAATGATTAATCAATCAATTAAGGGCACTCCCATTGGATAACCCTTTATAAAACAATCAAATTTCACAACGACACACGCTATACATCCCCAGCTGTTCGAAAACAAAATTAAAAACAAAATTGAAACCTGTTAATAAACATACTACTAATAAAATCATGTCATTAAAGGCGAAAGTACGTATGCGGATATAAAATATAAAAAATATCCGCATAGTAACCAATCAAATCAACTCATATAAACCATGTGACTAGATTCACCAATCCAATGACAAGTTTGCGGATGGAATGGTGCGTAGCAAAATAAAAACAAAGTAAAAACAGAGAAAAAATGCTTTAAATTAGTTTTTAAATGGAATGCGGAGATTTTTGTCCGCATGCGAGTGATTTGATTGGTGATGCTAGTCACATGGTTTATATGTGTTGATTTGATTGGCTACTATGCGGATATTTTTTATATTTTATATCCGCATACGTACTTAACCCTTAACATGATCAAAATTCACAAAAAATGAAATTTAGATAAATCCACTCGAAACATATTACACAAAGGAAATTCACTTTTATTCTCGGTTCTCGCATCCAACACATTTAAATGCACGAGATTCATTTTTATTCTTTTATATAAAAACAACAACAACACCTTTACAATATTAAATTTTTCTGTGCCTCGTTTCTTTTCGAACATACGCACACTCACACACCAACACACAAATCTATGAATAATGAAAGAAAACTTTTCTCTCTACCGTGTATAATGTTAAATTAGATTAATTACTATAAACTCACGATCGCTTACACTATAAAACCAAGCACCTTAAATATATTACATGCCACCGTTTTATGATAAAAATTTTCATACCTGTACCCTGGGATAAGCGACAGAGTTTATTACTTACAATCAGTTCTTAAGCGTAAATTATTATTATTTTTATTATTATTATTATTTTTTTTTTTTACCAACATGTGGTATCCGTAACTGTATACTACCATGATCTGGCATTCAGTATGCCGCATACCACTTCAAAATTCACTTCACAAATCTTGGTCTAACTTGATTAAATAAAATTCCACACACCACTAACAATTCAACACAAAAAAAATAAACAAAAACTTTTTTTTTTTAAATTAAACATTGAAGAGATCGAAAAAACACAACCGATCTCTTCAACGATCGACCATCTAATTTACGAATTCGACTATGTAATAAAATTACGACCGAGTCGTGGCCATACATTATAAATGTAAATCAATAATGAATTTATTCTTTTAAAAATTTTTGCTACTGTCCATAAAAATATAATTTAAACTGATTATACTTATTAATTCAATAATTTTTTAATTTTTCAAATGATAAACAACAATGAATTGGATTAATAACCTAAATTACCACAGATTTTTAAAACTGAATCAATAAATAATTTATTGAAATAAAGATGAATTTGTTTCTAAATTTATATATTTAATAAGAACACTAATAAATTACATAATATCTGTCAAATATAAGAAAAAACAATAATTTCTAAAGCAATAACTTTTGCCTATTTCAAACAATTACTCAATTTATTGGCTCATAAGCCGGAACATAGTATAATCGATATGTTTTTTATTAAACCAGTAACTTGTTCATTCAAAATATAAATAATTTATTGATTTTTTGACGTTTTGTTATAATAACGTATAATTATTAAAACGATAACTGCTTTTTCTCTGGGTGTAACTTTTATTGTAATGTGTTCTTTGGTTATTCATTTTTGATTATTTAAGTGTGCTTCCGTGAAACAAGTGAAATTAAATACAAATATTGGTTAAATTAGTTATGTCAGAATTAGATACAAATGAAAAATGGTATTGTTCCTTTTACTGACACATGTGTCAGTAATAGGTCAACAACTGCTATTTTTATATCCAATATTAAAAAAAGGGTGTCTAATCCTTCTTTAAACCGTTTTTGCATTTCATTTCTAATTAAACCTATCATTTAACTGTCCTAATTCTGACACTAATATTTAAAGTAATTTTTACTAAAAATAAATAAAAACGCGACTGTCAGTAATAAGTCCACACATATCTCAGTATAGACTCCTTTCTATGTCAGTATAACGATACATTTCTTATTTTTATTTATTTAATTTTAACCATTTTGTATATAATTTAAACTCTTATTTAATAATTCAATTTTTTTAAAATTATTTACACAAAACTTAGCTCAAAACTGACAACAACTTTTCGGAACATTTAAATATAATAAATCTTCTTAAAATTATGTGTCAGTATTATATACCAAACTGTCAGTAAAGGATTATTATAAATTTAAGTTAGAATGACAACGAAATTGAAGCGTCTTCAATAAAATCGGGATGACTTGAATACTGCACTTCAAAATATGGCAAACGAGATGACAATATACGCAGCAACCAACAAATATAAAATCCCACGAACGACATTGTAATATAAAGCAAGAGGTGTATATGCGTTAAATGCACCGATAAGCCACCTAACTATTTTATCTATTAAGGAAGAAGCAAACATAAAGAGTGTCCCAGTAAGAAGTACAGAATTAAAAATTTAATAAAACAAAAACGGCTTAATATATTTCCAAATTTAGTTTTTTGTTTGAAAGAACAATCCTCCTGATTATTTATGGAAAATGATTTTATTCAAATGGGAGCCGCGGCTGGCCTTGGCGTACTCCATTCGGTCGGTCTTATTTCTGATAACATTTCGGGTTGTGTGCGGATCTAATTCGGCAATGGTGGCTTCAATATTGGCTTTCAAATGCTCAATTGTTTGTGGATTGCCCGTATAACACTTGTCCTTCACGGCACCCCACAAATAAAAATCCAAAAGCGTCAAATCACAACTCCTTGCCGGCCAATTCACGTCACCATTTCGACTGATAATGCAGCCATGAAATTATTGACGCAGTTTCACTATTGTAACGCCCGATGTGTGGCATAGCGCACCATCTTGATGGAACCAAAGGTCGCTCAAACCAATATCTTCAATAAATGGCCACAAAAGAGATGTTAACATGCCACGGTATAGTTGATTCCGTTATTCTCGGCCATTGGCGCACATTTTCGGCAAACGCGGTGACATTTTCGGCTGAACGAACAAGACAAGTACGGGTACGCATTGGATTGTCGACTAAGGAGCCCCTGTCACGCACTTTATGCACAAACTTCTTGATACCGTTGGGTGTGAGTCCCGTGTTTTGACCAAATTGTGTACGACATTTTCTTGGAACCAATTGTCTTTGTTGTGGAAGTAAATTTCCAACATTTCCTACTTTTGTTGTAGCGTTAAGCGACTCATTTTGTCAACTAGAAATAATATACTGAGTTTCTGTCAAAGAAAGAATGACATTAGTTTTGTTAGAGCCAAAATAACCGATATGTCAAATCTGAACCGGTTATTGGGACACCCTATAAAATATTAAATTATTTACATTGGCAAAGCGGGATTTCCTGCGACAAAATATCAACTACTGGATACAGCTGTTACTTAAAAACTTAAACCGGAAAAATAATTTTAAGGATAGCAGGCTCGGTAGACGGTAGCATGAAGGTTTTTTTTAGGAGAAATCCCGAGATATATGTTAGAATATTTCCCAAGTACTATTTTAGATACAAAGTCAAATGAAGCTTCGGTAAAAGTTATGAAAATTATTGTTATTGCTTTTACTAATTTGTGACACCATAATTAAGAAATAAATATATTTTTTTTAAATAAGTAACTAAGTACTAGGAGTATTTACGTTTTATTTTACGTTTTCCATACCATACCAAACCGTACTATAACGCGATACCATTCTTATTTTTAAAAAAAACATAGCACCTAACCTGTAAACCTAATTTTCAAATCCAATATCATATACTATACCTGTACAATATGTTATTTGCATGGTAACTGGGTTTTCCAAAGAAATGGTTATTCGCACATTTTGCAAATGACGCCTACTTTCTGTCCATTTTTAAATTTAATTAATTAACGTGATCACAAGTCTAAGGTTACTAGGTTTTTCAATGAAATTTATATTCCTGC
This sequence comes from Tipula confusa, assembly GCA_963556175.1. Lineage (NCBI taxonomy): Eukaryota > Metazoa > Arthropoda > Insecta > Diptera > Tipulidae > Tipula > Tipula confusa. The sequence goes on along the minus strand of OY744476.1, from coordinate 107,843,700 downwards.
ATTTTAAATATGACGCATAGTTTCTGTTCTTTTTTAAAAATAATAAATTGAAATGGTCACAAGACAAAATTTGTCGCTGTAAACCAATTAAATGTAGGTAATAATAAAATTTAAAGGAAAACATAAAATAGGATGGTAACAAAATAATAAATAAATAAAAAAAAAGTAGAATTTGATCATCATTCGATCAATTTATCAAGATAGTAAATTACTAATTTTACATAGATTAAATTTTATCAGGGTTCGCAGCCCTGATATACATAGTATATATTATATTATATTTTTGCTGATGATAACTATCGATGAAGCTAAAATTGAGCGAAAATAATGGATTTACGTTTGCAGTCATTTTTAACACAAATATTAAATACAATATCATTATTTTTTAATAGTATTGTATTAACCACTTGTTTAACAGTGGCTTGCATTAAATTATAATATAATATTGTATTGTATAAACTTTAATATAAGGCTTCTATTGCAATTAAATAGAAGATTTTTAACTGTGCATTTACAATATTCCGAAGTACTTTATTTTGGAACGTTTGAATTATCTTAACGTTTGTTTTCTTAGTACAGCCCCAAAGCTGTATTCCGTAAGTCCACACAGGTTTCGGAGTTTGCCGATATAGGAGCAATTTATTATGAACCGATTTTGCTTCATTGTGCTTAATTCTCCATTTCTTCATCCAGTTACTAACTGTATTAATCGATGTTTGTAATTTTTCTGTAGCTTGCGTTACATTACTCCCAACTGCCAAAATTGCTGTGTCATTAGCAAATGTAGCAATGGTTGTTTCTTTCATTAGTGGTATGTCTCGTGTGTACAGGAGATATAAGATGGGGCCCAAAATGCTTCCTTGCAGCACTCCCGCTGAAATTTTCTTTAGATCCGAGTATTCATCTTCATAATCTATCATTATAAGATCATTATCCTTTATTATAGGCTTTAGTCTCTTCAGAGGTAGTTTTTCAAATATCTTCGATATAGTAGGAAGTAGAGATATTGGTCTAAATGACTTTTATCGTTACTGTTATTGTTTGGATTTAAAATCACGATTACTTCTGATACCTTCCGCTGCCTTGGAACGTACCTTTATCTAAACACAGCATTGATTGTGTGCAGAAGTTTGTGTATTGCTTTGTCTATTTGTTCTTTTATAATTCGCCCAGTTGTTAAATCATATCCAGGAGCTTTTTTCGGATTTACACTTTTTATTTCTTCTTTTAACTCACGGAGCGTTACAGTTTTTATTTCAAGGTCATTTGATCTGTGTACAAAATTAACATTTAAATTTGCAGATTGTCTGGGTAGTGGTTGGAACGTTTCTTCAAGATGTCTCGCAAATAGATCCACTTCTTGCTTAGGTGCTGTCGATTTTTTAGGTCTCTTGATCGATTTTGTTGCTTTCCATAGGGAGTATTCAGTGTCTTTTTGACCAGTAAGTGAAGATAAATATGATTCTATTGTTTCATTTTTTACTTTCCTGATAATATATTTCAGTTTTTTACATAAGTTATTAAGCTCGGTTTTATTAGCTGCAGTTCGATTTATTTGCCAGAACTTACGTGCTTTACGTTTTTTAGCCACCAGTTCCCTTCCTTCGAGTGGATATTTTGTACCTCTAATGTTATTTGCAGGTTCGAGTGGAGTGCTCTGCCACGCTGCTTGCTGTATATTTTCAATTAGTCTGTCAATTTCTTCCTCAATGTGAATAGATCTTATTGGCACTTGCAGTTTGATATTTTCATTTAACAATTCACGAAAAAGGTTCCAATTGGCATTCCTGTTGTAAAATCTTGGTGATATTTCTTTTTGAATAATAGTTTTGCTGAATGCCATGGTAACAGGAGAGTGATCTGAATGAAGGTCTTCATTATTTTCAATTCGTATGTAATTGTCAGATATTCCTTTTGTTACATAGAAATCTATAAGATCAGGAGTTTTGTTTAGATCTGTTGGCCAGTAAGTAGGTGCGCCACCAGATTGGAAGTCGCATTTTAAGTTTTTGGCTGCTCCCTCTCTTGCCCTTTCTGCTGGATGAATAGCATGGTAGAAACTGTTTCCTCTGAAAATGGCATTCAGAGATTAAACATATGTCAATTTTTTGCGTGTTTAGAAATATTTCTAGTTCAAGAATATGATGGATTAGCCCATTTACATTCCATATTACTATTCTCAGCGTTTGAAAATTAATTTTTATTTTTATTCATGTTGGAATACTGCGATGATAGAGTTTTCAATTGGTCAAATATAAGTTTATTTATTTCAGCTTGCTCGTCAAGTTTTTTACTTAAAGCTTCTATGGTTTTGATGAAATCTATTTGAACTTGGCCAGTATTATTTTCTTTTGTGGTTGATTCTTGATTTTTAGCAACTTCTGCATATGATGCGTTACCTCGCAGATTGTATAATCCCTTATTGTTCGGTTGGTTTGTTGTACCAGGGTTTCTTTGATTTTGTTCAGAATTTCTTGCACAGTTTCTAATTTTTTTGCAATTCTTTAGCTACTTCACATCCACGATAATTTGCAGGGTGTTGTCCTTTACAATTTATGCATGTTGCTGTAGTGTTTCTGTCTAATGTACACATGCTCGTAAGATGCTTATTAGCACATTTGACACATCTTGCGTCACGCCCGCAATATTTCTGGTTATGATTATAACTTTGACATTTTCTGCATTGGACTATCTTTGAAGTATCCTTCCTCATTGGCTCTATTCTAACTTTCATGTTTTGAATTTCCCAAATATTATATATCTTTTGGATGTTTTCTTTATTGCCAAACGTAAGCATAAAGAGCGATAGTCCCCTTCTTACCAGTTCGCGGCTTCCTTTATCGCTTTCAGTTCTGTATTTTTTGATCATATTGACAGCATCCTGTATATCTAAACCTTTAATCTGTAACTCAGCTATTATATCATTGCTTTCACATGTATGGTGTAGCCCTCTTGCCATAACCTTAATTGGTCTAGCTTGTTTATCTTCATAAGTATACCACTGAAACTTGTCAGCGTTGTTAACCTTCATGGTGAGTGTACGGTTTGTTTCTGAGTCTGGTACATTTACCTTCCAGACATCGTTGTTTAATGCTACTAGCTTGTAATCTTTACCCGTGATATTTTTCATGAAGGCATTGATAGTAGGGTAGTCTTTGACACCAACTATATTAATAGGTGGTGACAGAATTATTTTCTGTGGTTTAGGCTTTTTATTGCTCTGAGTAGTTGCATTATCCGATACAGATGTTCGGGTTACTTGCTCAATATTTTCTGGTTGCTTTTAGTTTCCTTTTAGTAAAATAACTTCGTTATTCAACTTTGACCCCATTTCTTCTAGACTCTTCGGATTTTTTTCGTTCCTTGCTCTGTATCGGTTGCGCGGAATAAGGTGTCCGCAACGACGTTATCCTGACCGTGAACATGTTGTATGTCGGTCGTAAATTGGCTAACGTAATCTAATTGGCGCGATTGCCTTGGATTACGTTCAGTTTTAGACTGAATTGCTCGAGTCAGAGGTTTGTGGTCGGTGTAGATTTTAAAATCTCGCCCTTCGACAAAATATCTGAAATGTTTTACAGCTAGATATATTGCAAGTAATTCCCTGTCAAATGCAGAATATTTCTTTTCTGCTTCGGAGAGTTGCAACGAAAAGAATCCCAGAGGCTTCCAATAACTGTTATAGTACTGTTAAAGTACTGCTCCGACCGCGATGTTTGATTCATCGGTCGTGATACTAAGCCTGGATTCGCTTAAACAATGTTGTTCTTGCCAATTCCGATTTCAATAACGAGAAGGCCTTTTGGCATTCTTCAGACCATGAGAAATTTTTGACCGATTTGGGCTTACGTTGTAATCCTGCCAAATGACCATGAATTGGAGCTAGAATTTCAGCGATCTTCGGGATAAACCGATGGTAGTAAATTACCATGCCGACGAACCTTTGGATGCTTTTGATATTTGTAGGAGCTGGAAAAACCACGATAGCATTTTCCGTTCTTGCGAAGGGAGAATACCATCTGGTGTGATTTTGTGGCTGAGGAAATCAAAAGTTCTCACTCCAAATTCGCATTTGGCGGTTTTGATATGAACATCAAACTCCACTAAACAAGTGCAGTTTGTGTTGTTCCTCATAGTTTTCGAAGCGACGAGGATGTTGTCGATGTAGACAAAAATAAAGTCTAAGTCACGAACGACCTCGTTCATAAATCGCTGGATGGTTTGTGCGACATTTCGTAAACCAAATGGCATTCGAGTAAATTTGAAAAAGACGAATGAGGTTGGTATTGCCGTTTTATGCACGTCTTCCGAATAAATGGGAATAAGATGATATGCTCTGATAAGATCGATTTTGGACAAGAATTGACACCCATGAAAATGCATGGAGAATTTTGAATGTGCGGTATCAGGTAAACGATCAGCAGTTGTGATGGCGTTTAATCTACGATAATCCCCACATGGTCGCCAATTATTGTCTTTTTTCTTCACCATGTGAAGAAGACACGAAATAGAGATGCCGATGGTTGACAGATTCCCAATTCCACCATATGCTGGCATTCTGCGGCTGCTGCTTTGTGATGCAGTTGATCTAATCTACGTGGTCGAGATACTGGTAAATGACCTTCAGTTACGATATGGTGAACCACGTTATGTTAACTGGTCAATTATAATTAGGTTATGCTGTAAGCGAAGGAAACTTCCTAAGCAGGACGCCATAACCATTGTCGATAACGAAATGAATCGGTGTCGGTGTATCGACAAGAATTGTCGAGGCGTTGACTGACAGCAAATTCGCTGAATCAACTAAACGTTTTCGTTTGAGATCAACAAGAAGGTTAAATTTACTGAGAAAATCGGCGCCGATAATTGGACGGTTAACTGCAGCTAAAGTGAAAGAATGCGTAAATACTCGAGTCAACCCAAGATCCACTTGAATCAATTTTGTGCCATATAAGTGAATGGTTGTACCGTTGGCGGCCGATAGAACTAGATCATGCGATTTTTTCATGATGTCTAGTGATTTTATGTATTTAATGTGCGGGACGACTAATAAGTCAGCACCCGTGTCGGGGGTTAATAAGTTAGGTGCTTATTCTTATCGAAAATAAATAATCGGCGAGAACCCAATACGTTGTTGGTCGCCGATCCCACCTTAAGATTTATTAGTTTTTGTCATTCTTATCGCCTTTCACGATGATCGCCGACGTCAAGAAAAAATCGCAAGTTAATCACACTCAAGAAAAATCAGAATAAAACACTTCTTCCGATTAATTCTTCTTCTACTCTTAACTCGACATGGTATTTACATTCACACAAATTCATTCAACCCATTCACACAAGTACAGTATACCACCTGCGCATTGCATAGCTCCATGTCACCCTGTACCACGATTACATGGAAGATGGATCGGCCCATGAGGTCTGCACACCAATAGGGGGTCATAGTAGTAGGGGGGCCATAGACGTAAAGTAGCAATTACACATAGCACATCCACACGTGTTGTTCAGACATCGGTTTATTGACCATTTTTCGCTTCGCTGTCACGAAATTTTTTATTCAGTACATTAAATAGAATTTCGTGATTTTCAAAAAAGATCTATTATTTTCTCCTCTTCTTCAAACTTAAGTTTTGATTAAAATTTAGAAAATTTTTGAAATTTACTAAAATCTGTTTCTGTTTTTGGCTCTAGTCACTCTAAGGCTTAAGAGAGCAAATGTATATTTACATGTATAAGTGAGAATTAAAATTCTCATACAACAACACAACACCTCCACTAGTATTTGATTTATTTTAAACCTAGTCTCGACATACATTTCTGAAGCTTCTCACTGAAAAGAGCTTTTGTCCAAACATATGCAACCAGGTCTATGTAATCCTACTTAATTTTTGAATCCTCCTTCAATTCCCGTATATAATGATGTCTAACATCAATCTGCTTTGTTCTGGCAAAGTATGAAACTACAGATGCCAAGCATAAAGCACTTTGTTATCACATAATATTGTGGGTACGGGCTGATTATTCTCAAATAACTCCTTCTAAAGTCCACTTATCCACATCACTTCCTGCAAAGTTGCAGATAGTGACATGGACTTTGCCTCCGCGGTTGACCAGATAACTGTTGGTTGTCATTTTGAATTTCACGACACTGCTACTCGCTGATTCATAAATATAGACCCAATAAGAAATTTCATTTTGAATAGCCAGCTATTTGGGCAGCTGTCAATTTTGAAGTTGTCATCTTTTGACATTTGACAAGTAAAAACTACGCCATTACTAAAAATGATACGATACACGCTTCAACAACGCATTGAAATTGTTAAAATTTTGCAGTCACAGTTCGCAAAACTAAAGCACTTTTTAGTCATCGTGAAGTACCTTCTCGGCCGGTAATAGTGAAACTGGTGGAAAAAGTTAAGCTGTTGGGACAAGTTAGTGATGTGAAGGATCGAAACCGTGTGCATCGTTCAAAAACAACTGAGAATATTGCTGCTGTAGCCCGTAGTTCTGAAGAAAACCTAGGTTTGTCGATTCCTCGTCGACCTTTGGAATAAGACTTTCCACAAACGACATTACACTGTATTTTGCATAAAGACTTAGGTTTTAAAGCTAGGTTTCAAAGTTCAGTTAACACAAGAACTCAAGCCGGTCGATCACCCTAAACGTTGTATCTTCGCTGATTCCTTTAAATGCATCAAAATTATCCGGATTTTCATTCAAAAATCATCTTCAGTGATAAGGCCCATTTTCACCTCGGAGGCTACGTTAATAAGCAGAATTGTCGCACTTGAGGCTCAGAAAATCCAAGAATGATTGTTGAAAAGCCTCTCCAACCTCAACGTGTCTTTGTTTGGTACAGTTTTTGGGCTGGTGGAGTGATTGGACCTTTCTTTTTCGAAAATGAGGCTGGTGCAATTGTTACGGTGAATAGATTGCGCTTCCGAGCTATGATTAATGATTTTTCGGAATTGAAAGATATTGATGTGGACGACGTTTATTTTCAGCAAGATGGCGCTACGTGCCACACATGCAACAAAACAATCGCAATTTTGCAAGAAAAGTTTCCTGTCCGTGTTATTTCTCGAAGAGGTGATCACAATTAGCCACTGAGATCTTGTGATTTAGCACCTTTAGACGTTTTCTTTGGAGCCATGTAAAAGATAAGGTCTATGTCAAGATGGAATTCGTGAAGTTATCGAGGGCATACAGAAATTTCATGAAAAGGATATGGTGCTGCAAGGTGGCGACATAATCTAAATACATCGGACTACATCTCGTTGTTTAAATCATTAGGGTTTAATTTAATTATTGGCGGTGATTTTAATGCCAATACTTCGTTTTGAGGATCAAAACCAACAACCCACAAAGGTAAGAAGCTACTTACCGCAAGTCAAGCAACAAAATGGATATTTTACTCTGGAGGTAAACCAACATACTGGCTTATGGATCCAAATTAAATTCCAGATCTCATAAATTTTTATATAACAAAAGGGATATCAGAGAAATACGTATTCATAAGAGACAGTGAAGAACTATCGTCAGATCGACCATTCTCCTGTAATCATGACTCTCAGTGCAACGATTCTTAAGAAAGAGTCGTTGCCTAATTAACAAACAATAGAACAAAGAAACTGTTCCAGAAACTAATCAGTGACAATGTCAATATTCAAGTACCAGTTAAGAGCACAATTGGAGGACCAATTAGGACTACTTAACAATAGTATACTACAAGCCGCCTAGGATAATACCACTCATAGTCAAAAAGAAACTCGAACACATACCAAGTTCTCTTTGGAAGTTCGAGAATTGGTTAGAGAAAAACGTAGAGCACGAAAAACATGACAAAAAAATCGGGCACCACAGAGTAAAATGATACTCAACTATGTTAGTAATAAACTATTATTCCCTCTGAAAGCAAAAAAAATCTGCCCTATAGAAGCGCAAAGAAAAAAGCTGGTTTTTTTGCATCATATCGTGGATATACATTCAGACCTCTCCCAAGACCAACTTCAGATGAAAACATAACACTAGTTAATAAAATTGACAGCCAAAGCATAAAACCTGTATCTTTACAAGAGTTAAAAAAAGTTGAAATCAGCAATAACTGAAGCTCAACAAAATCTCCAGAAATCTAATTACAGAACAAATAGTGAACGCACTACCTGAAAAAAGATTACGAAAGCTACTTCGTGGAACTATGTTCCACACCAATGGGAAGTGGCATAATTGATAATGATACCAAAACCAAGTAAACCACCTAACGACAAAAAATCGTACAGGCCGATTTATTTGCTTCCAACTATTTCTAAATTATTCGAAAAATTGCTGCTTAAGAGACACAAATTAATCATAGAACAAAGAGATCTTAATCCTCCCGATCAATTCGGTTTCAGAGAAAAACATTCGACTAAAGAACAGGTCCACAGAATCAGACTTACAGCAAAAAATAAGCTCAAGTATTTCTTGGATGTAGCACAAGCCTTCGATAAAGTATGGCACAGACGACTAGAATTTAAACTGCATCGAGATCTACCAAAGCTGTTTTATCAGTTTCTAAAATCTTACTTAGCTTATCGATATTTTAGGGTAAAATTTGAAGATCAATACTCTTTATTGATCGAGATAACAGCAAAAGAACCGGAACATAGTGTTTATAGGGCCAATTCTTTACATCCTTTATCCAACTTGCCTAGCAACATTTGCCGATTCAATATGTTAGCGGCAAAGAGCCGCTAACATATTGAGAAACTGGACAAAGCTATGACGAATCCAGCTAAATTAAACCAAATCAATTCATGTTAACTCTACCAACAAAAAAATTAACTGGATACCAGTGGAAATTAACTCACAGAAACTTCCATATGCAAATATAACTAAATATGAAGGCATGACACTTGACGCTAGGCTTAAGTGGATAGAGCATGTCAAAAAGAAAAAAGAAGAGCGTAACTGGAAGGAATTCCGAACTATCACTACATAATAAAGTGCTGCGATATAAGGCAAATTCTATAAAGTCAATATGAGCCCATGGTATATTCAGCTTTGGGGATGCGCCAAGAACACCAATGTAAAATAATACAATCGTTCCAAAACAAAGTTTTACGTAGAGTTATAGATGGAATACGTCAACGAAGAAATCAGCAAGCACGCAAAGAAATACATACTTTGTCTTTATTAACCTAAAAAAGTTTCACCATTTGACGAATGAAAACAATTTAGTTAAACGTATCTTAGACGAACTAGGATAGCCAGAATTAGATAAACTAAATCGAGACTAACCCATGAGTTATAAATATCCTAAAAATAGAGAACACCAGATGTTAAAGACAAATTCCTCGAGGAATGGTAATTCAGTTGTAATAAAACTATAATAAAAAAAAAGTTATCTGATATCTATAGCTAAAGAACATGGTCTCAAATTAAAAAACCAAAGCGATGAGACTCAATACAAATAAAACCATAACAATGCACATTAACCAACATCAAATAGAAGATGTAAATGAATTTGAATACCTTTGCAGCAGTAAGTCACAAGAAAAACGCATAACCAAACTCATATATGCTTTGTCCAGCTAAACCAAGATACGAATGTGCAACTAGTGTGAAAAATCAGTACTACTATATGGGAGAAAATAATTTTTAATCTCATTCCAGTATAGGAATCATTATAAACCGATATATCTTTTGCAGTAATTTTAATATGCCATTTACAATCGTAATTATGTGCAATCAATCGTAAATTTTTTTTTTACGTTTAGTAGCGTGGCAGATGATTTGCCAAACATAATCTTTGTCTAGATAAACACATGGCTAAGAAGTATCGAATTTGTATAAATCGATCTTATTCACCATGACATGACACAAACACGTTTCTTTATAAAGTTAATTACTCAGCTAAATTAGCAACCGACTAATTCTGTCATGATTTAAGCTTGTGTTGTATAGAGAATTTATAGGATGCCATTTACAAAAATTGTGTACACCAGCACAAAAAAAAATTTGATAAAAAAGATTCAATGACCGACGCCCATATAGTAGTATTAATGACCTGAATATGTGGCAAAGAAAAAAGTTTTGTTTATTGTAAGAAATAACATAACACGAACTTGATTATCCTAAATAACAACAAATCAAAATAACACATGAAAATGTGGGTGTATAATGTGGGAAAATTACTCCCGCTCAGAAACATAAAATCGTCATGTATAAATTTTCCATGGTTCTATTCAAACTTATATATGTATGTTTATTTTATGTATGAATATAATGTGTGTGGCACAAAAATGAAATTTAGTTTAGTAAATGAGTGGCGTCATAACTATATAGTAATTAATGATATTAAATTGTAATCAATCATATTTTTTCGTATCCGTTATTAATTTTTTTTTTATATAAGTTTTATACGTCTTATAGTTAAGAAATACATACATGTATCAAAATTAAACTTATTTAGTATGTTATCTTAATCACAAATTTTATGTTGTGACATGTGCCGGTAGAAATTTACTAATCCCATAAACTGAAATTAATTTATGTGAGTATGTGAAAAATTTTAAGATGTTTTAAATTTAGCAGGTTAGAATTAGGAATTTTTTTTTTATGTTCCTTTATTTTACAATCTATCTGCTTAAGAGACATTCAGTAAATTTTTTGTCATGATTCGTTATTTATCGAATTGGATCACTTGACATGTTATGTTGTTATCTAACTAATTAGATGACTCGACATTCCACATGTTATGTCGTTGTTGTTTATCACATCACATGTTACATTGTTGTCTTAACTCTTCCCTTTTTAAAGATCCTCGTCCCGTGGGTCAAGATTTTACCTTAATTGGTTGGTTTCCTTGTTACTTTCGGTAATTTTTTTCTTGGTGAGTTGGTTAGATGTAATCATTGTGTTAGATTTTTGATGTGAGCTTTATGGATCCGTTTTGCCGTTGCTGTCATGATTGTAACGTTATTATCTTTAACTACCGTTTTTTTTAAACTTCGGTTTGTTCTTTGCCTAGATTTGTTTAATTTCAGTGGTAATGAGGCTTAAGAAGCTTTTATCGTATCCATTACAAGCCTCTTGGGTACAGTAAAATAATGCAACGCTTTGATTAACTTGTCCCTTACATGTGGGATGGATTTGGATTTGATGAGAAAAAATTTCGCAAAATTTGAGAATATATTCACACATGATAAAAAATGTTCGTTCTTGATCTCCATTATGTCAACGTTTCTAAGATTTGTTTCCTATTTTCTATATGATTTCGGTAAGCTCTTTTATGCTCTTCCTTTAAAATTGAGAATTTATTTTCTTCATTATAGATATCCGTGAACATTCTTTTAGTGAGACGAATTTTATAACTGGAGAATTTTAGAAATGGAGAAGTTCCTTAAAAACTTCTTGTAGAATTTGTATGAATTCTTCGGGTATTTATATCCCATTGATAATATTTGGGTTTTAATTTTTCCCGTAGTATTTTACTTAGCACTTCCTTGTTTAGCTCTGGTAGGGTAATGTAGTGCTTATAATAGGATGGATGAGGTTCCTCGTGAGCATAGATTTCTATGCCTGTTTTGAGTATAATTTGGTTTCTGAACACATTTATTGGGGCTTGCAGTATTGTATTTGGCTTGTACAGTCTTCTTCGGCACTATGAATTGTTCCTTCTTTGGACAACGTGTTTGTCTCTAGCTCCAATCTTGATAGGGCAGTCGGGCTTGTAAACAATTATATTCCTCCAAGCGCTCCTTCCATCTTTTCAATTTAGCATTATGATTTCTGTTACTAAAAGCAAAAGTCAAGGGTTGGTCCGTAAGGATTTTAACTTTGTTTGCTCCATATTAGTAATTCCTTAGGTTGTCCAAGGCCCAAGTTATCGCCAACATCTCTTTTTCATTTACGGCATAATTTTTCTATGTCTTTCTCAAAGTTATGGAAATATAAGTAATTGGTCTGTCCTTGCCGATGTCTCGTTGCAATAGTACGGCTCCTATTGCTAAGTCAGAGGCATCGGTAGTCAGATTGAATGGTTTATCGAAGTTAAGAAATATTAATAATTCCGATGATGTTAGAAGTTCTTTAATATGATGAAATGATTGAATTTGTTTTTGATCCAACCTGATTTTTATTTTTTTCGATTGGCTCGCTTTGTTTTTAGCGTTTTCGCCCCTTGTGACGTTGGTCAAGGGTTACGCTATTTTCGCAAAATCCTTAATGAAGCGTCTATAGTATGATGCCAATCCGAGAAATGATTTTAATTTCTCGGGATATTTTAGATTTGGAATAGCAGCTACTTTACTTGGATCGGCCCTAATCCTATGGTTGGTGATGATATAGCCAATTCTGTTTCCGTTTTTAAGAATTCTGTTTTATCCAAGTTAATCCGTAGATTGGTTTTTCCAAGTTTAGCGAATGTTTTCCTCGGTTTTCCCTCCGAAAACAATTATGTCATCAATGAAGACATGGCAGGTTTTACCAATAAATTCCTTTAACACGGCATCTATCATTCTCTGGAAGATAGCCAGCGCATTTGGTGATTGGCCTTTTAAACAATGCTCCATTACCGCTTTTAAAACAATAACTCGTACTAAGCCATCGTTTTCACATTAAACTTTTTGAACTCTTTCTAAATGCCATTTCTTTGGAGGTACGTTATCATTCTTAACAAGGATTAGCTCTAGTTTTGATTTATTAGCTTGTCTTTTAGTTCATTTGCTTTGTTTTTGTAGCAATAAAATTTATTTGGATACTCAAATTTTCCAATAGAAGATCTTGAAATAATTTTTACACAGCTCCCAATCTGTTAAATGGTTGGTATTTTCGTTTAAAATCCTGGGTTGAGGCATTGTTCTTGTAGGTTCGCCTATCAAAAAATTTCCGGGATCAGAGTTTTAAAGCTCCTATGATATTGAAACGAGGGTCATTATAAAGGTACTTGCAAAACCCTCGAGGTGCTTTAAATCGTTTGAGTGCTGCTAAATAAAACCTTCTGATGACATATCGCTTAGTTCTTTTATGTAAACTGCTTTTACCGCAAATCATATGAATACTGGTAGGTAACCCTTATAGCTTTTGTGACTTTAACCTGTTGAAAACTAAATTTGGAAGGGTCCAGCATAATCTACACCAGTAAATGGTCGTGTCGGACTTATCCTAGCCATTGGAAGATCTCCCATAATTTTATTTAAAGTTGGCGTGCGTTGGTTGTGAATTATCCATCTATTGTTGTATGCTTACATGCTTGAGCTCCTAGCTGTTAGCTGTGAGGTATCTCGAAAACGAGTTGGTTGTTCTTCTTGCAAATCTAAAAACATAATCGATGAATCCTACTGTCAATGTTGCACAGCGCTCAAAGACCCATATGTACCCTTTCTTCGTTGGTTCTGGCGATTAGCGTACGTATTTTGATTTCCTTTTTGTGGCTTCTTCAATCTGTGGTTGTACAGAATCATCCTTTGGATGTTTAAGCCACGTTTGAACATTCCACCGCAGTTGGTGATTTAATAGTTTGACGCAATTAGGTCTCTTGATGGACAATCTGTCGGATTTTCCTTTTATTTTACAAAATAACACTGTAGTGGAGTTACTGTAGTTGTAGCTACCAACGTTTTAAACTTATTTGGCTTTCCTCTGACTCAAGCCAAGATTATCACAGGATTATCATAATCTGGAAATTGTTAATTCTCCTTTTAATGGCCCTACCCTTTTTTTTGCAATCACTAGGGACACCGTTCTAAAATCGGGCTTATACAGTTTGATCTGTAATAAATGACAGCCGCATGTGTATATTCTGCTGCGTCACAGAAAATGTGCAGTTCATCCAGCTCATCATTGTCGTTCCTGATCCGTCGTTGTAGCCTAATTTCCTCTAGCATTTGTACTTGGCTGACGTATGAAATCCATTTTGCGACTCCATTTGAAGCTTTTGCCGAAGCTTTGCTCTTTGTCCACATCATCCTGATTGTTAATTATTTCCATATGACCTAGCACGATGGATTCTTCAATGAATCTGGTATATGTCGTCTTTAAATGGTAATGCAAATTTTGCACGTTCCATCTTCTTGTCTCCCTCACGTAGTCTGAAAGTGTTGCTCACATTTTTCTTCGTCGCTAGTAAGTTCATTCAAGCAGTTCAACTTTTTAAATCTCCCAAAATATTTTTAATTGGTTTTCCAGATCGACATAAGATACCATTAAATGTATTCTGTAGTTCTGAACTTCAGACCTCGAGTTTCATTATCTAATTTTTGCAATAAAATAGGAATGAATGTGTAGGCACTCGGTGGTTGTATCATACATATTTCTAATTGCAGATGAAGACTTATTCTCTTCGTGTATTTGATGAAATGTTTAGTAATAGAACCTAAACACCCTATATGTGCCTTACTCCTAAAATGATTTTTGTCAGGCCTAATTTTTAGACAATAATCTATCTGATTTACCGCTTTTTCTTCAGGAATTGGTCAATACTATCGGCAGGTAAATACGATGAAAAAATTCGCTCCATGTTCGATAGCGTTTCAAAGCAAAAAAAAAATGTAAAGCTCAACTTACACATCGTTGTTAAATAGAATGAGTAGCAATATAGGGCATTATAAATAAACATACCATTAAATAAAACGATTAATAATTGGAAATCATAGTATAAAAAAACTATAACCTATATGCAGGTGATGTACATATCCGAAATCTAATTTTATATCTATCGAGTTGGAAACAAAAAAAATGAACCAAAAACCTGGAATGTTATTGGCTTATCGATACAATAGAAATTCTCTTTTCATATTCAATAATCTATATATTATGTCTTCTTACGTACTTGCTTTTATTCAAATATGTGTAACAGAAATAGTTTGGAGATGAACTAGAAAATTCCATCAAAGTTAAAACATTTTTTTTTGTTTCCATATTGTTTTGACATGTTCTATAGATAAATATTAAAATGCAAATAAACACAAAAGAATAAAATAATAAACTGGAAACTATAAATAACTATGCAAACAGGAAGATGATGCTCTAAATTTAAAATATGGTATTAATTTTATGCATAAAAGATAGTTTTACTACCAAAACTTTACTTTTTTAGTATGTATAACGACAAGCTGGTGCAGTATATTTATTATTTATTATGAAGTGATTTTTAAATTCGGAAATAAAACTTAAACATTATGTATGTATATATGCTTATTGGGAAATTCAAATCTATTAAAATACTGTACTCCGTGGTGTGTTAATGGGGATAAACATCATAATGGTAGCAGCATTGCTCAGTAAAGTTTAAAACTGAAACATTTCAGGAACTTGAAGTTTATTTTAATAATTTATTTTAAATCTTATTAAACATTTTTATAGTTTAATGTGAAAATTTTATGACCATAATACATATATATGTTCTGTTGAAATAACATTTAACTCTCTAAAAAAACTTTAAACTTTTATTAGCACTTATATTTCGAATCATACTTTAACGTCTATAAAAATAACGTATAAAAGTTTGTGCAGTATCGATTTATAGTTTAATGCTCACATATTTTTTAGTACCTTGAAAAATTAAAATAATTGTGTTTATGGATTAATTAAAAATTTGATAATCCAATGTATATATCGATGAATACATTATCTAGTCGTGCTACAAAATCTGGGGCTTTCTCGGAGTCGTCTTAGATTCTGCAAATCAAACGTTTGAAAATTTGTACAATGGTTTTATTACAGTTTGTTTACTTTTTCTTTATTTTACAACATTTTACAATCTCCCTCAATTCAAACTAATATTAGCACAACACAATCACATTTATAATGAACTGCTCTGCTTTCTGGAATATTTTATCAGCAACTCCAGCCTGCAACCGTTTATCTACAAACTGGAATGTTTCCTTGAAAAAAAAAAATCTATTACTAAATTGAATTTGTTTTCGCCTGAAAATTATAAACTAATTAATTCATCCCATGTGTATAATAATATAATAATATAATAATATAATTATATAATAATATAATAATATAATAATATAATAATATAATAATATAATAATATAATAATATAATAATATAATAATATAATAATATAATAATATAATAATATAATAATATAATAATATAATAATATAATAATATAATAATATAATAATATAATAATATAATAATATAATAATATAATAATATAATAATATAATAATATAATAATATAATAATATAATAATATAATAATATAATAATATAATAATATAATAATATAATAATATAATAATATAATAATATAATAATATAATAATATAATAATATAATAATATAATAATATAATAATATAATAATATAATAATATAATAATATAATAATATAATAATATAATAATATAATAATATAATAATATAATAATATAATAATATAATAATATAATAATATAATAATATAATAATATAATAATATAATAATAATAATATAATAATATAATAATATAATAATATAATAATATAATAATATAATAATATAATAATATAATAATATAATAATATAATAATATAATAATATAATAATATAATAATATAATAATATAATAATATAATAATATAATAATATAATAATATAATAATATAATAATATAATAATATAATAATATAATAATATAATAATATAATAATATAATAATATAATAATATAATAATATAATAATATAATAATATAATAATATAATAATATAATAATATAATAATATAATAATATAATAATATAATAATATAATAATATAATAATATAATAATATAATAATATAATAATATAATAATATAATAATATAATAATATAATAATATAATAATATAATAATATAATAATATAATAATATAATAATATAATAATATAATAATATAATAATATAATAATATAATAATATAATAATATAATAATATAATAATATAATAATATAATAATATAATAATATAATAATATAATAATATAATAATATAATAATATAATAATATAATAATATAATAATATAATAATATAATAATATAATAATATAATAATATAATAATATAATAATATAATAATATAATAATATAATAATATAATAATATAATAATATAATAATATAATAATATAATAATATAATAATATAATAATATAATAATATAATAATATAATAATATAATAATATAATAATATAATAATATAATAATATAATAATATAATAATATAATAATATAATAATATAATAATATAATAATATAATAATATAATAATATAATAATATAATAATATAATAATATAATAATATAATAATATAATAATATAATAATATAATAATATAATAATATAATAATATAATAATATAATAATATAATAATATAATAATATAATAATATAATAATATAATAATATAATAATATAATAATATAATAATATAATAATATAATAATATAATAATATAATAATATGATAATATGATAATATAATAATATAATAATATAATAATATAATAATATAATAATATAATAATATAATAATATAATAATATAATAATATAATAATATAATAATATAATAATATAATAATATAATAATATAATAATATAATAATATAATAATATAATAATATGATAATATAATAATATAATAATATAATAATATAATAATATAATAATATGGATCTGACAATCCATCAACATCTTTTTGTCATGTTTTTCTTGACAGTATGTCAAATAAGTTATTGCCTTTTATATTTTAGCCTTTATATTTATTCCTTCTAATACTTGTGAAAATTCTGCGCTAGTTTGTGATTTTATGGCAAACTTGGGTACTTAATAAAGTAGACGAATTACATTACAATCTTAAGCTATTATACTGATGGAAAACTTTTTCAAAAATCTGACCGACTCATTTCAAAACAATGACTGTTGTTCCGAGGCGAGTTTATCGATTGATACTCGACATTTAAAATGCGTAAACAATTTCTGCTTTACTCAATGATCTAAATGTTTCATATAAACAGAATCATTGAATAACTATAAACAGCCGAGATACAGATGACTGAGAAGAGCTGATCCACTTGGACTATTGAATTTATAAGTTAAGTAAATGATGCACACTAATAATAAAAATTAACATTGGTTAAGATGTCTAGTAGTTATAAAATAATTCTCTGGCGACTGGTAAACCAACGTAAAATCGTAGTCGTGCCGATTCGAAGATCTTTTTGTGACGTTTGAACCGATGTCGGCCATTACTGATCAAACAATATAAACTTATGTAGTGATACTTGGGAATCTGTTTCAAACACAAAGTAGTTGACTAACTATGTATATAATTTGTGCGAAGCCAATATAAAACTCGCTTTAAAGAACATAAAAAAAATTTAATTATGCATAATACTATCGCCTTTTTAATTATAGAGTCTAGAATAATTATTATTATTAAATTCGTTCTATATTAGTTTATTAAAATATATAGATATTAAAAATTTTCAGATTGTGTATAAAAAAAATAATGTAATAAAATTGTTAGACCATTTTTAAAATTTTTACATATTCTACCAACAACAACTTTATAATCAAAATTATGTTCTATATATATATTTTGAAGAGCAAATTTTAAAGGATACAGATCATCTTAATGAGCTAATTACAAATTGTCTGTTTCTTTTAATTTCGTGTTACTTCCACCGAAAATATTCATCAACATATTTAATTAAAAACGTTACTATAATCCGTTTCTGGACTGCCTGGAAGTACTTCTTTGACGACAACCACCTAACATAAAAGCTTCTGCAGCATGATGTTTTGATTGAATAATTCCACATTCCGGAGTGTGTGTATATTTATAAATCCTTTTGGCTTCCAACCGATAAGGAAACAGTAATTTCGATCTGTTATTTCTAACTGTCATGGTAGTATTTTGGTAGATTTCTGGTAGATTTTTAATTCAAACGTTGCCGGTGCATTTGTCATGCAGAAGAAATTTTGATTTCACTTGAATCTAGTGAATTTAAACCTTTTGAATTATTAGATCCTTTCACTTCGATTATTCCATCGTTTCCCATCAACCCAACCGGCGTTTATTTTCCCGGAATGTGAATTTTTTGAAAGTTCTTTATTTTTAATTGCGCAGTGCACGTCTTTGGCCATTGTATTTCCTATTTCTTTGTGTGATATGCGTATTTGGGTACCGTTTAACCTCTAAAATTTGTATATATAAACTAGCATCTCCGTTTGCAACTATTTTATGGTATCGAATGTCATAAAATTCCTCGCTTTTTCTATAAACTTCTTCTAAATTATCTCGTTCTATTCCAGTTGATGAGACAGAATTGTTCAAATTGCATTCATGATCTTTGGGTCTAGTTTGTTTTAGTTCTGCAATTCGACAAGCAATATTTATTTCTAACAGCACTCCACATTTTTTTTGTTTCTATGGCAGCATCATATGCCTTTTTTATTGCATCCACTTTGAATGTTACGTTAAGCTCCTTTTTGTAATTTATTTAAAGTATTTGGTGCCAAACATGGGATAAAATATTTTGGTAGTTGATTGAATTTGGGCTTGCTTTCTGTTCAGTCAAAATTTTTTTTTGGAATTTAGTTCAATTCCGTGTTTACCTATTAGAAATTGTAAATTTTGTAGAGAGCATCCAAAAGCCATATTGTAGGCGCCAATTTTTACGTGTTGGTTTAAAAAGAGATTTATGCTTAAATTGTGATGTTGAATTTACATTTGATAAATCACAAAAAGTTTTAGTAGGCCTGCACGAAATAAATAACTTCCATGTCTCGTAAAAGACTTCTAAACAAGTATGGTTACCTTAGAATTTCACCACATACTCCTTGGCTTGTCGTATGAGGCATCAAAACAAAGGTTGGATCTGTAGTGACACTATCGCTACACAAACACAAAAATTATTCAGATATTTCGTGCACATTCATATAATTCGCTAACGCTACATGTGCAATGTACATAAATATATATAGAGCGTAAAATAGCATTTACACATAGCACTCGGTCGCCATGGCCTGATGAGATGACATTTATTTTTTAACTAAATTCCTCATCAGATCGAAACTGAGCTTTGCTTCGCACACATCCAATTCTGAATAATTTAAAATAACGACACGTCACCGCCGTCGTTATAGATCGTTGAGCTATAACGACCCGTATTCTTAAAAACTTCATTTTTAAAAGATGAATAAAAGAAAATATGAATACCGCCAAAATTTAACCCGATTCCCTCTTATGTTAACGGACACGCAGTTTAGGATCGGTACGTGGCATGTGCAGATGCTAAGAAAATCAGGCGCATTTGGTGGTATACTGTATCAGCCATGAAAGAGTATCGCTTGGAACTCGTTGCGCTCTCCAAGAAACTCGATGTTCCTAAAGTGGAGACCACGATATCCAATGTTTCTGCCACATCCGTCAGTCTCTGAACAACTTTTTCATTTGCGATGATTCTTTCTGAATGTTACGAAAAACCTCGTAACGTACGTCAGGTGATATTGAATTTCCCACAAGCCTTTGACTCAATCCATCGAGCTAGCTTATGGTTTTCATTGTGATGTCTGGGAATCCCTGACAAATATGTGCGTTTATGTAAAATGACAGTAATGAAGTAACAATAATGGTGTGTCAAAGTTGAGAACAAGCTGTCAGCGAGTTTTACAATTAGCTCAATTAAAGAGGTACTCTGTCGCCGATATAATCTCATAATATAATTTATCTTTCGTATATGTGAACCCTCAGGATAACATCGTGTACCGTCAGTCCAATCAGATTCTGGCATATTTAAATGATATCTATATGCAATTGGATTGACTGGAAATGGTGTTCGAGAACTTTTGGAGCCCCTTGTAAGATTTTCAACTTCCGTTGGTCTCAAAATCAATGAGTCCAAAACAAAATATATGATCACTGGTTTTGGAGGCCAATACGCAATCATTAATGGCGTTTGAGAGAAGAATCATGCGCACGATATATGGCTCCAAACCCGACAAAGGCGACACGTTGAAAGTTTTATTCAATATCAGGAATTTAATGAAAATTCTTGATCTTGTTCATGAAATAAAAGGATAGTGAGTACGCTGTCTAACTTATAATTAAGGCGCAGCGATCTCTGATAGGAGCGCCGGAAGCGCATAATTTGCTTTCGGCGGCGATGGCACTTTGAGGTAGATTACGACTTGGGCCCTTCGGGTTGTTTAAAACAATAAGAAGAGCAAGCTCGGATTTGAATCTGATTTTTGACTCGGTACGGGTCAGTAATGACCTATAAAAGCCGTTTATTATTTTTATTATTAAAAATATATAAAATACAAAAAAATATAATGCAATAAAACACTGAACCGGATACCTGATAGTCCCTATACAACACAATTTTTAATTGAAAAAAATTGCTTCACACGTATTTTTTTATTGTCCACTCTAATCGTTATCTTTCAAAACAAATTATTTTTCATAGATCCAAAATATCGAAAAATATCAACATTCTATCTACAACAATACAATTATAAACATAATGAGCAAGAAAAGTAAAACAATAAAATCTTTAACGGCAAATAAATACGAATTATGTGCATTTTGAGATGATCATGGTTTATAATTTAAACAGCCATCTATTGATTGGTTGTAAGAACTAAATAATGAAAGATTCAAGAAAATCTTGGCTTAATATTACCATAGACACATGCGTCAAATCAATTATTTGATTGATGATTTAAGCCACCGTGATTAAATCCAGATTTTTATTCTCATAGTCATAGTTTCTTCGGCTAATAATTGAGAAAAGCTACATTTACTTTTCATAATTTAGTGAAAATGTATCATAATTACAATCAAATAACAGAAATGCTAAGCGGAAAATTTGGAAAACCAACCGTGATTATTTAATCATGGGGCTGAAACAATCACTAGTTTACCCAAAAAGCTACACTAACTTCGAGCATTTTTTTCATGTTTCGTGTATTTGGCCCTTAAACCCTTAAATTAAATTTATCTAAGATACAAATGCATTCAGCGCTATAACAACTACGTAGCGGCAGAATCGTTTGGTGTCATTTCTATATATAGTTATTTAATGACAGAATACGGAAAAGTCGGCACTATCATTTTTAACCCTTGCACATCACACAAAGTTTCGTTCATGATTATAATTTACTCTAGCTAAAATATAACCTCTCTGCGATAGTTAATAATTATAGTTCATAATTTTAGATGTAACCACGTACTGTGTGTGCTTTACTTTTTAATTCTAAACCAAACCAAATTTTGAAACGGAAAAACTATTATATGTAATATAATTTAGTTACAAACGTAAAACTTAAAACCTACGTATTTCCCACAAACATAGATGAGTTTGATTATAGAGTGGTTTGAAAAAAAAAAAACATAAAAATTATAAAAACCTAAATAACAACAACAAATTGTAAAGCTCTACCATGCTTTACTCTAAAACTATATATGCGCTCGTAAATTATAAAATAAACAAATCAAATTAATTATAATTTACTACATTCATCAAAAAAAGTAAACCTTACAATTTTATAATTAATTACATAATTTAATTATTTTTTCTCTTCTAGAGATAGCTAACTTCTATTTTTAGTATTAGTGTGATTCCGATAGGGGTATAGAAATTTAAGATTCGGAAATGTCAGTGATGCAAAGAAATGTACGTAGTAAAATCAATAATACTAATTTATAGGTTATGTACCAGCAAACGTAACTTTCAATGATATTTGTCGAGATCACCAATTAGTCTCAATTCGAACACACTTAATGGGAATCGCTTTATATGTGTAGTATAAAATGAAAATTAGTAAAAAAATAGCAATAACACATGTAAATATTGAATTGTTGGAACGAGAATAGTGTTACACGCTTAATATTGTCGTTGTTCAAACCAACGAAAGTAAAAACTTTATTTTTATGTTTAGTTTTGATATAATTAAATTTATTTTAATTTTACATTACTACTATTAATTTTAGGTTAACAAATGTAATAATGTTAGATTAGTGTTAGATATTCGCTTTTCCAGCTTTCTTATAGCTTTAAGAATTTTACAAATTTAAATTGGATTAAAGTACGATGTAATCAAAAGTTTATACATGAGCATGGATAAATGTTTAATTAAAAACTTTCTAGGAAGAAGATTACCAAAGAACGGGGTTACATTTAAGTTTAAAGGTACAATCCTGAATCGATCCAAAGATGCAAAAAATATCACATGTTTCAGATGAGCAGTCAAAAATTATGCTGTATCAAGCCCAGACACGACTTCCAAATGGATTGCTTTAACGGCTCGGCACACAAATACTGCAGCCTTTTCTGCAGGAGCATTATTCTTTTTACTGATTTTATGTATAATGGCCTAGCATAGTTTAAGTCAACCATGAAAAACGGTCGACTTTGAGTGCATCTCTTAGATGGTAAACCGCAGATTTTTTGTTCAGATTTGTGGAATCGATGTCGAATATAGGTTTTTCCCCTCTAGAAAATATATCGGCTGGCTTATTTTTCGATTGAACATGTTACCACCTGCTACGTGGAATGGTTACGCAGATTGTTGCTGTTCGGTTTCCTATGAAGCTTTTCAACCGGCGGGCACATTCCTCAGCCAGTTCAGGACGATCTTGGTGTCGGTCTCCGCGAACACCTCGATATTGTCGTATGCTAGTGATTTGATGCATTGCATAGAAGAACTGCGCCACACAGCTCCAGTCTCGGTAATGAAACTTGTTTTATAGGAGCAACCTTGTTTTTGGCGTAAACACTATTTGTGGTGATAACTCCATTGTCATAAACGGCTTGGACATATATTATTGTGCCATACGCTGGATATCTATGCTGGATATGAGGTATCGAAGAATTTGTAATGACTCTAACTCTGGTAATGAGTTATAAATGCTTTTACATGCATTAGTGATGTGACCAGGCACACTGGTGTTCCAGTCGAGCCTGAGTAGCCAAATTTTCTGTAATATAATTTAAAACAATATTGCTGTGGGTGCTAGCCAGCCTAACGGATCGTACACTTTAGCAGCAGCCGACAGGATATTGCGTTTAGTCCAACTTAAGCTACCTTCATTTGGGCGTACTTTGAAAGTATCGGTTGCTGCATTCCACGTGATTCCTACAATTCCTTGATCGTCTTGATTCTAACGCCATAGGATTAGTGATAACTAGCATTTTCATGTGATACACGAATTTGCTTGTTCATTTTTTCCAAGTCTGCAACTATTACAATGGCATGCTTACAAAACCGCAGAATGATTGTTGCGAGATCAGTTTGAATGTTTAGGTCAACTTGAGGGATATTATTTAGTAAAACTTGTGTACTGGTTTTGCTGGGGCCGCTAAACACCACTCTTAATGCGGCGAATAATACTTGTCATAATTTAGAGCTGGAACATTACTCCATGGTACTTGTGTCATATGGCCTAGCGTGCTATATTCTGTCATAAATGATTTATATTCACTGTACAACTTTGGGTCAGTTGAAAACTTTCGCTCCATCGCTCGTAACCTTTTATGCGTTCCTTCAAATGAATTTTCTAATTCAGTTCGTTGTTCTTTAAATGGTAACCGAACGATGAAACGACCATTGATATCTCTTACGTTGTTATTTGTTCGAATTAAAACTCGGATAATTGACTCGGTGATGGTGTGCAGAGTCACAGATGATATTTCATTATTACATTTTCCTGCCAGTAACTAAATTTCTATGCTTGTAATATCGGGCATCCTGATATGTTAATTTTTTCTGAAGAAGGTCTGCTAATTCGAGACCTAAAGTTCAATTTGGTAACTTAACTAGTTATGTTGGTAACATACTAGTTATATTACTCACGATATGAGCCTGAATTTTTATCGTATAGTATGTCAACAAGTGAATTCAATGTCATATTGATTTTTCTGGGGGTTTGTCCAGCTAATGATGATACTAAACCTGATATAGTAATGGAAGATGGGCTTAGTTTAAGGCCTACGAGTTGGGCACACGATTCGGTTATTAATAAAGTTTGCAAACCGGAATCTGTAACTGATATTATTAGCTGGAGTCCTCCTGTTCGTATTTACATATACGACAGCAGTGACTAATACCGTGGAATGTCACTCCCTACTTTTATTTGCTCATTTTTTACTAGTACTAATACTACTTCATAGATGTCTCTAGGTTTAAGTCTGAAAAGGCCTAACAGTATTTAAATTACCTACTGCCACCTAATATTGATTTTCACAAACTATTATAGTTGAGATTCAAACCATTAATTATTATTATTATTATTTAGTTAGGATTTGAATCATTCTTAGTTATTTAGAAGAGATACTTTATTCAGCACTGGTACACACCATTTGGGCGAATTTGTACTTTTTAAAGGTATATAATATGTATTTTATTTGCGCCTGCCGTCACTGTAGCTTTGCTCAATCATATTAGCCTGACGCTACAGGACCTTCCCGCCAGTGATATTCCCCTTGAATGGTCAATGAATGATTAATTGAAGTAAATTACTCCCTCCATTAGATGCGTTAATTTAATATGCATAATGGGTTGCCCAAACTACTATGGTAATGGATCTATTTGCCAAATCACTATATCTACTACTTGTGGAAGATGATTTTCGACGATGAATTTCCCGAGAAGCTTAATTGTTTGTCCGTAGCTCATTTCCGCCAGTTAGCAATTCAGATGTTCTTGCATTGACGCTCTAATCCCCAATAATATTATGCCATTGAACGAATACGATGAGAGCCTAGGAATTTCGTTAACTCAGTCAATAATTTAGATTCCAATTGCGATCACTAATCGCTAGTAATTGTTCTAGGGACACCAAGTCGTGATATATAATCGTTCACGAATGTAGTGGCTTTGGTAGTAGCTATGGTAGGATAAGCAGTTTCGTGCCCAATGGGTCACATTTTTGTTTATGCAAGGTCAAAAAGAGCAAGCAATAATCAGTTTACACGTAGCATGGGTTCTCGGATGTGAGATACTATGCAGAGTGTCGAATATACTTCGACGCTGTAGAGTCATATTGTGCTGACGTGGACGGCCATAGTCACGAACGTTCAGAAAGTAATTTCTGAAGATGTAAGTCTTTATTATAGTTGAGATTCAAACCACCAATTATTATTTAGTTAGGATTCGAATCATAATTAGTACTTTAGTAGAGATTCTTTATTTAGTACTGGTGCATAACATTTAGGCGAATTTGTACTTTGTAAATGTATATAATATGTGCAGACGCTACAAAACAACCAGTTAAACCTATAAGAAAAAAGACACTGTCTTCAATCACTATTATTTGCATATATAATTACGCTTTCGTGCAAACAATCAAAATACTGATTTTTTATATAATATCTTTGACTTTTTCGAAAGCAAACTGCAGATGAAACCTGCCGCTAGTTAACAAAATTGACTGTTAAAGACATGTACCTTTACAAAAGTTAAAAGTTGGATTCAACAATAACTTAAGCTCCAAAAAATCTCTTCGATATAATCTAATTGCAGAATAAATAGTTAAACAGCGTCCAGACTTAACTATGTTACTTCTAACTATTTCGAAATTATTAAAATTATACAACTTCGATAAGCCATAGAACTATCAATAACCTTGAACGAACACTATAAAAGAACAAAAAGTCTGATTCACCATTATTCAAGAAAAGGCGCGAATTGTTGCCCAAAGTTTTAAGTTCCAAGCTACAAACTAACCGCCCTAAACTTTGTTGTCCAATGCTGTTTGTCATGTAAACTGGGTACTGAATACTTATACTTAAAATGCTTACACAAGAGGTCAAATTTTTGTTAAAATGTAGCCAACATATTACAAAATCCAAGGAACTACCGAACGAGCATACTATGGGGTAGATCGTTAGCGACGCAAATAAAACTGCCAAAGAGATGTGGAAAATTAAATGTAAGAAATGTTAAATTTATGTTTCTAGCAAAGGTACAAAGTTGAAATATTATTCAAACTAGTAGCGATAGATATTGCAACATTTAAAAATAATAAAATCAGATTCTTCCAAAACATTTTGGTCCTTAGACCCGGGTTTGTTTGTATTATGTTGGGAAAACGCAATCAACGTCATGATGGAGTGTATTAACAGCAATACAGTACACTGATATGTCGAATAAAGCAAGCGTTGCTATTGGACTCTCAAAAGTGTTGTAAAGAAAATCAAGCAGTAACGTGCAACATTTCAGAAATAATTCAAGAATACAACCAAGCGCAGATTGAACACGTGGTGTCATGGTACCGGGATTTTTGAGAGGTTCAAAATCAGGTCGAGCCCTGACAAAATTGAGGGATAATATGTGAAATGTGCACAAGCTGAAAATGACTTAATCGCGCTTACGAACATGAAAATAGTGAAGTGACAAATATACCCACTGTTGACAGCCAGCATGACGGAGTAGTAGATTATCAACCAGGTTACAATCGATCGCAATACACATGCCTGGAACTAATGTCCCAGTCTTTAACGCGGTTGATATGCCAATTGAACTAAATTTGAAAATATTTTTGTCGACCTCATCCAAAGTCATAAGCTGCTGGCCTACTCTCAAAAACTCGCTACGATCGCCGTTGGTTTATCATCGACAGTTATCTTAGAAAGTGCCGTGCGATGCCTTTACTACAACTTGAATCTGCCTTGGGATTGTTCAATATCTTTAATGTATTAGGCAATATCATTCGCTGACTTTAAGAGCGCCGGTGACCCGTGGGATATTATATTGATTAACATTATAGCTGACAAGCTCGATCCAGAAACACACTGTCAATGGGAGATGTCGTTAAACGGAGTGGAATATTCATCATACAGAGATCTCATCGATTTTTTGAAAGCTCAGTGGTAATTTTTGTATCTCAAAATGGACACACAATCAGCTCGCTCAATCGTCGATACTTTAGATGCTCACATCTCCACATGTAAAGCCTGTGCTAGAAATATAATCGTCTTTCAGTGCAAATATTTCAAGGCTCTCACATTATATTAGTGAATCTTACTTAGTTCGATATGCAGATCGAGTTTTTGTCGGGTTTGCAATATAAGATCCCAAAAGCTACTGTATAGTTCGAATTACAGTATTAAATCACCCTTCAAAGAAGTAGGTCGCAACGTCATTCATTTCGCAATGCCAGTTTCTTACCGGAGACCACCGCTAATTACATCGGATAATCGATATCTTGAACCCGGAGCTGATGTTAATGGAATGATTCAAAATGATGGTTGCATCACCGGTGTCAAAGGTTCACCTTTCACCCAGAACAAGAAACAAGAATACATTTATTTCTGCGAGATGCAGCGCAAAGTAACCAACCAATTGATGATTGTCACGGTGACAATTGTGAGTTACGACACCATCACACGAGTTAACACACTATCGAAATGAAGATAAAGATTGTGTATCACTGTAGGTAATAAACAAATTTGATCTCTGGTGTAGATTTTTATCTAGATTTTAGAACTGAGTTAAGCGTTTAAAAAGGTCTACGTCACGTATAATGAAAATTATACGGATGGATAGGAATATAAAAAATATTTTCCTTCGCTTATAATTTTACTACTTTATTCGTAATTAATGCATATTTGATCTCGTTCACTTGTATTGCTTCTTCGTTCAGAATTTTTAGTATAATCTCACTGGACTCAGTAAATGAAAGTAAAATTTCGTCTACATTCCTTGAATTCATTTCGAAATCGTTAATTTTTTTTCAACCATTCACCAATTTTAATAGCAGCAACCATCCGAAAATGGATTTATCAATAAACCTAGAAGAGATTCACAAAACGTATTTTAGCGTCCAAATACGCCTAAAAATATAAACTATATGACGTCGACCATATCTATATATAACGTGTCCTTAAAAATAAATAAATCGTGGGACACGGTGGCTTGGGCTGACATATAACAATATTGACAATTACATTCCCAAAACTTCAATTTGACTTGATATAACTAATCTACAACAGATATTATAATACGTGCCATTGTGTGAACATTTTGTCGACAGTAGTATTAACTTTATATATAAACAATTGAAACAGGCAAAACATTCCAATGAACTTTCAACACATTACGGTCATCCCATATCAAACAATTGTATCAAGTCATGCCCACATCATCAACTTAAGCAATCCATCATTTTATAAAAAAATAAAAAAATCGGTAGGTCTATTAAATTTTGGCATTCTCTTAAATTCGCATTATACATAGTTAAAAGGTAAAAAAAAAATGGTTTAACCAAATTTTTCCCAGAATCACCAGATTGTTACTTTTTCATTTTGTGCCTTTGAGTGTGTGTGTGAGAACGCTCGTTGTTGTTTTTGAAAGACAAAAAGTTAATTTTCCAAAACAAACCGAAATCATTTTATTATTTTTATTTTTGAGACAGACCTATAATTTATCCACCCCATCCCTATGCAACTCATTGAACAACCATTTAGGTACGTATAAAAACACACAAGATTTATGGGAAAACCGATTAGAAAATTAATTCTTATATCCAAAACGTCTTTCTGTGTATCTCTTCGCATCACATAATATGATTTTACAAAGTTTTCCCTATTTTCATTTTTTTTTTGCATGTTTTTTATATATTTGGTGTTGTGTATAGAGCAAAGGTGTATAGGTGTACGCGCAGCGTAGGTGGTTGGATACAGATATATATTATCCAATTTAAAGCTTATTTAGGAGTTTTATATTTTATTGGATAATACAAGATATAAAAAGGTTTAACGACCTCATAAAATTATATTTCCAAATTATTTTAAGATATTGCCTTTTACGCTTTATGTGATTTGAAATCTAATCTATGATTGTATATTAAAGAGATTCCTTCGAGAGATCGATCAAGTGTGTCTTATTTAGACGGGGAAAGCATATTTTAAAGCTATCTATTTATAGCATGCAAAACATACTTTTCGTAACTTTCCTTTCGTCCGCTTTATAATATTAATTTCCTTTACACGTAATCCAATTCTCACGCTTCCCAACACGAATATATATATATATATATATATATATATATATATATATATATATATATATATATATATATATATATATATATATATATATATATATATATATCCAAAAAACACGATTGTCATCTTAGTTTTGTTTTGTAAAATAAAAGCACACGAAAAAGGTGAAAAACGAAGAAAAGTTTTTTTTAATGACTGTATTATCTTTTCATAAATTGGATTTTTTAATTTCAACTTTCGTGTTTTTGTTACTAACAAATTTATATACTTTTTTTTTTTTAAGACGAACATTGTAAGACTTACATTCCCGTGAGGCAGATTGACATGTCGGATTAAAGAACAATATAACTTTGAATTTATTTATTACACATATATTATATATAGGGGAGGGGTGGTATTAAAAATACTTGAGTATATTTCGTATTATACGCATATAAAACCAACTTGTTGCATCGATTTATGGTACAAATTTGTCAATAAGCTGAAACGTTCGACAATTACAACAAAAATAATTTACCAGAATCGTTGTCCTTTTACAAAACTTAATTAGTTAACATAAAACTAAACTTCCATCGTAAAACACCTCAAAACCATTTATCATCTATTTCACCAACAAAAATAATGAAAATCAAGTCGATTATCCCAAATTGCGTGACATAAAAATATTTTTCATTGTCATCGTCATGAATCAACAACAGCACACTAACACCATTTTATTAACATTGAATCGTTCAAAGTTTGGCCATCTATAGCAAGAAAGACGACGACAGCAAAAATACAAAAATTAAATCATTTAATTATATAAGCTTTAAGCTTTATAAATATGTATATACGAAACCAATAATTAAGGTACTTAAATCGTCTTTAATTACGGTTATTAATTATAAGTTTTACTGTTTACGGTAGGGTTATAAAACCGTATGGTCTAGTTTTCGCTGTATACGCACCAATTTTATATAGGGATTGCTCAAAATCTTCAGATACTAGCTTACCAGGCCATGGTTCCAAATTCGATACTTGCCGTTGATGAAAATTATTAAATGAAAATTAATATGTTGCACCAGAAGACCGAATTGTGTGTAAACGAACGTTCGTTGGGCTGTCCACAAAAACAAATGATTTAAAAGTATTTTTTAAAAGATGCGGCAAGAAACATTACGGCTTCTATACCATGGTTTTTTTAGTCTAAAAAATGAAGGTATTTATTGGTTTTGTGTCTTTGATATTGTGTACTTACTGCTTGAGCCACTGTGCAATTGCACAATTTTATTATTTGTTTGTTTCTTTATTTCTGTGCAATTGTTCTAGGGCTCGAGGCACTCCCAACTCTTCCGCAGTTTACTTTTGACGTCCTACTTGACGCAGTATCCTATAATCGAAGACCTACGGCTAATGGTACGTTTTAGATAGACCGCCTGCACATAGCTCCATGACAGACATGAATTGTTGTTCGGCGCATGAATTCTGTACTCCAACAAAGAGTCGATTGTTCCTTGACATCACCGTTCCTAATCAGATGATCATTTAGCAACTCTTCTCTATTGGGATTCAAACCCGGCATCTCACGCCTCAAAAACCTTTCTGTGCCTTTCTGTGATCACGGGTCCTTACCCGCCGCTTTAACCACTGTCCCGTTTGGTCAGTAATTTTTGTTATTTATATGGAACAAAAATTCAATCACAATTTAATTTGTTTTGTTTCTGAAAACCAGAAGGGTTCCAAGAATTTAGACATTCAACTGGGAAATTTACTTGCAAGTCAGAGTCACATGTCCCTTCGTCAATTTTTACTGAATCAATGGATGAGTAGAATGCTTTTTCGGAAACCGATTTTTAAGAACCTTTTCATTGAGCTCTCGGACTTCATCATTTTTTAGACACAACATAGCGTACTGCAGTATTGAGGAAATGTCATTGGTTGTGAACGATTCTCCAAAAATTAAATCGCACATCACACGAATATTGGTTTTTTTTTATTTAATTCGGCAAATACTTTCCATTGTCGACATTTAACGACCATTCACTGAATTCATTATAGCATTACTAGTTGCCAAATTTGATGGATGGAAATGCCGCCATAATCGTGATTTCTTAATTGTAGCGTTTACTATTGAACTTCGATTTCCATTTCTTACTACTGGCAAAACTTGCCGAAAATATTTCTCACCTCCTAACACAACTATCTTTCCACCAAACGGTAAATCGCTGTTCATTATATCTCATAAAACCAAATCTACAATTTCAAGTGATTTACCTGATGCCATCGGTGCTTCATCCCATATAAGGCAGTCAATAGATGATAACAATTCTCTTTTTATTGATATTTGAGGATATTTGACGAAATCCATGTTAAATGGAAGCAAGAAGGCTGAATGGCACGTCATTCCATCGGGGGCAGATTCGCAGCTATCCCAGTTCAAGCTACGCACATTAATTTTTTATTACTATCGGAGATCTTCTGCTTCAATGCCTGATACAAAAATGTTTTTTCTACTACTAACTGTGGATTAACTTCTAATACGGATGAAAAAACTGCTGATGCTGCCGAAAGTTGATCAATATTTAAAGCTTTCCAAAAATTGTTTTCAGCAATATTGTTAGGTGGCAAAATAATAGCAATATTCGAAATTTTAGAAACGTTTGGTACTGTCGCTACTGAAAGAAAATCGGAACCTACTTTTTCACATTGAATTCGCAGCAGGATTGCAATGGGTCAGGATAGTTACAAATAAGGATCTCAAAGATTTAGATAACATATGATCGCGAGCTTCAGATAAACAGTTCTCCCACTCACAGCTATCAATAATTAATCCCCTTAATCTTGCTGCTTATTTATATGTTAGGTATATTACATTATTAAAGTGTTTCAAATGATACAGTTCATTACCTTTAACAGGGAAAATTATTAGCCGAAGATGGTAACGCTCTATATCTCTAGGTGAAACTGTTATTAATCTGCCAATAGGTTTTCCCCCAACATGATAATTTATAGATTGGTTTTCCTATTTCGAGTTCTTGAATACATTCTGATTTAGTATGTCGCTATAAAAAAATTAATAAGCGTCGGTTTCTATGAGATTAAGCTCAGAAAATGCCGTCAAAGTGGTCCACGTAACAGATTGCCTTCGCAAAGCACTTTCTATATTGTTTTGTTGAAACTAAACCGACTGAACCTCATTTGAGTTATTATAAGGACAACTTTGAACCCCAACTCTTGCGCAATCATGTCCTTTAGTTATATACTTATAAATATAATTAATTGCTTTGACAGTAGAGCATCATAGTTCGACATTTATGTGTGCGGAGGACGGCTTCTATATTTTGAATAACTTTCATTGTGTTTAAGAACCTCTTTGTGAAGTTGTTCGTTATCATTTAAATTAGGAATTTCTGCTGAAATGATTTTATCAATATCGTCCCAAGTTTTGAATTTGTCTTCCTTAGCGAGTGTAAATAAGCAGTATGCATATGAAATAACCCACGTTTCTGACGCTCAATAATATAAACATACGATACAATATTTCCAAAAATTTGCTGTTTTACAATATCACTAAGGAATTCCTATAATTTTAAATTAAAAACTCGGGTTACGATATCAGGATGATCTGAAGAAGTTTTAAGTTCCGACTTTATTTCTTCCCAAGCCGAATTACACGTAAAAGTGATAAATAAGTCTGGACAGCCACACTTTCTAACAATAACCATATTGTCCTGCTACAATTTGGACACGAACCTTGGACCACCGACAAACGAAGATGGTAGAATATAAATATAATTACCATTTACAGGTAAGCTGTCGGAAAAGTTGGGTAAACTATACAGTGCTCAACTTCTCAAAAGAAGTTGGCTCTCGGACATGATGCAGCAACATACGTAAATAAAAGCACTCGGTTTGATTTGGGTGGATGTTAGAGTCCCTACCGAGAGTTGTATCCTTTTTAATACCTGGATGTCCTTCAACTTTGGTCCCACGCTTTCTTCTGGAAAATATATGCTTGTTCCATGTGAAGTAACCTATGGAATCTAGTGGTACTATAACGTTTTGGCAAAATCATCCAAACAACAGGTTAAAAAAGCCAATAAGCGTGGTTTTCGGTGAATTTCGTACGGTTTGGTGTATGTTGTTTTCCGTAGAATACACACGTTGCCCGTTTTCTAAATGTACGGCCAAATAAATGACGGTGGGATATCGTCAATGGCTGGGCAATTCAAATATTCACAAGACTGCACTTGCTCACGAAGGGCTTGTGTAACGACCATTTGCGTACTTCTGTATTTGGTCTTTGTAGTTTCGATGCAGAACATAGCTTGATCCGAACCTTTATTTATATACTTATATACTTGCATATATATTTTTCGTCTGGTTGAATTTTTGGCTACAACCACAGAAGTATATGGGAGTAGGGCGAACCTCGTTTTTGTCATTCTACACACAACATGTAACATTTTATTGTGCCAAATATTTAATTTTTGGCAAATAGATTTATAAGCCTTTTTAATTTGAGGTTGCAAACTCTTGAAACTATAGCGGGTCTGTATCGCAAGGTTTTTGACCTGGAAACTGTTCATTTTTATTTCGGGCCAATCAAGGTTACACGTGAATGTTACGAACAAATCTAGACGTCCGTAGTTACGTAAATACAACACGGTGCATTTTCTTGCATATAATGTGGTGAGCCAGTAAATGAAGAAGGCAGGATAACGTACTGACCTATGTTGGAGGCATTCTCGTTAGCATCCTGATTCAGTGAATCTCGTAAATGGATGTAATCGTGAGAACACATTTTTTTCAGTTTCGCCGTATAAAATTTAATATCTCGAAGATCATTTTCGCCCTCATGTCGACACAATACTGGTTAAATATACTATTTGCTCTTACCATGAGTCTGTATGAATAAAATTACATGCAAGAGACCGTTTTTGTTTGCTCTCGGTTTGGATTATCTTGTCGCGTAATAGTTGGGTGGTATATCCATCTTCTCCTCTAATAAACATACGAGGATGCTGGGCGGATCGTAGGAGCGATGCAGCTCAGAGATACGTTTTAGCTGCTCGGCAATGCAGGACGATGTCTTTTGGTCACTAATCCTCATCTACCAGAAGTACAGCTACATAGTTTGTAGTAAGCACATTAAATCTATCTCTATGTTCATTTATCGGAGTTCGGTCACCATGAACCACTATAACTGAAAATCATCTCTTTCTCCTCTTAATCTATTTTCAAGATTATATACTTTGGATGTAGCAATTGTTTTCTAACAAACAGTTTTGTAGCAATGCTATCAAATCTCTTCTAAGGCTTGACATAGTGTTTGAGTAAAGGGATCAGCGTCCGGATTAAAATAAATTTGTAGCAACTGAGGACTATTATCAACAGTCGGAATCAAACTTCCAATGTAATGGTAGATTTGTTCTTGAATTTTAAAAGTTGGCATGAAGTCACATTCCCTTACTTATTTAGCACAAAAAGAAGTAATTTGATAACAAGTTACTACACGAATTAACTTGAGCATCATCATTTTTTTTACATTTGGAAATCTTTTTTATCACTTAAATTTACCAACATAAACTTTTAAATTAAAGAATTAAACTTTTAAATTAAAGAATTAAACTTTTAAATTTACCAACATAAACTTTTAAATTAAAGAATTGAACTTTTAAATTAAAGAATTAAACTTAATTTACTAACATAAACTTTCATATTAAAGAATTACAATTTTAAATTAAAGAATTAAACTCTTAAATTAAAGAATTAATCTTTTAAATTAAAGAATTAAATTTTTAAATTAAAGAATTAAACTTTTAAATTAAAGAATTAAACTTTTAAATAAAAGAATTAAACCTTTTAATTTAAGAATTAAATTTTTAAATTAAAGAATTAAACTTTTAAATAAAAGAATTAAACTTCTAAACTAAAGAATTAAACTTTTAAAATAAAAGAATTAAACTTTTAAATTAATGAATTAAACTTTTAAATTAAAGAATTAAACTTTTAAATTAAAGAATTATACTTTTAAATTAAAGAATTAAACCTTTTAATATAAGAATTAAATTTTAAATTAAAGAATTAGACTTTTAAAGTTAACAACATAAACTTTTAAATTAAAGAATTAATCTTTAAAATTAAAGAATTATACTTTTAAATTTACCAACATAAACTTTTAAATTCTTTTTTTAAACACTTATTATCGATCGCTTAGGCATCTGCAACCAGGTCGAGTCTGTCATAACTAACAAATTCCTTCCACTTCGGTTTTGTTATATGCAACACGGGTGTACGGTGGTGCCCGGCATTCTGGGAGTTCCTGGTTATTCTTTGGCCGTATACTTTAATCAATCAATCAATTTGAAAATCTTTTTTAGCACTAGGCTAATAAAAGTTATTTATCCTCATTAGTGGTTTATTGTACTTATCTGCACGCTTTCGCAATTTCCGCTTAAGTGATTTTGAGCAAGGCCTCTTTAATATTTCATGTCACTATAACTCAGTATGTTCTTTCTTATTTGTTTCAGCCAAAGCACAACCAAAGTTTTTGGAGGATTCTTCTCATGGTCCTAATTTACACACTTGACAGTTTGAAAGTGCAAAGACAAATTTTATTTTTTATGTATATGGTTCTGTTCTTAATCAAGACGTCACAGAAGTGCAAGCGCCGTATCTTTACTGAGCAAATTACTGCTAGAAAAGATACAATTTCTTAAGCCGATAATATTTTTAGTTCTAGTAGCCATTATGAAATCGAGTTCAATAAGGAAACAACATTAACTCTAACTGATTTCGATAGCAACCTCTTTCGCGGTTAATTTTTTACCGACAAAATCGATGGCATCCGATTATCGGGTTCTTTTTAAATACCCTTTTACATATTTCGTTCGTTACATACAAACAATTATTTCATATTCCGAGCATTTGGTGCAGAGGTTAAAGAAAACTACGGTGTTTGCGTTGGGAGGTACCGGGTTCGAATCTCAAAGGGAAAGGGTTGAAAAAGGGATTTTTCATCACTTCATTATGATCGATAAAGCCGATGAACACAACTATGATCTTCTGTTGGAGTACACAATTAATGGGCTGAATCATCGCGCATGTCAGTACAGACTGCTTGGAGCAATGCAATGTGTATATGGTTATTAAAAGCGAACCTGTATCCGAGCGTCCTCGATTTGGCGACGGCGTAATGTAGGACGTTAAATTAACTGCGAAAGAGCAATTTATGTTCATTTTAGAATTATGTGTATTCAAAGTTAGTAAAAAACTCATTGAGTATTTGGTGGGACAATTTGTTGTCCTGTTTTTTAAGTTTCTCAATCCGAACGAAACCATTCCTAGGGCTCTGTATCGAATACAATCAATCGATGAGATTCATAAGAAAAATGGGCCTACTGCTACTTCAGACACGCGACAACATTAATCTCCTGCATAAGGTAATACTGGTCCTAATGTTGTGGCGCCGATCAAAACCTATACTTGAAAAAAGTCAATTGGGCAATTTTCCCCAACCACTATTTTTACCAACAATCATTGTAAGTAATTTAGCTCTAAAAGGTCTATGGTTGGACAATTTTCGTTTTGGTTATAAGAAGGCAAAAGTTTTCTGAGGTGGGTTAAAATATCATATAGGATTATATTTTAGACCGATGAATTGTATTGTTAATTTTCTGGATTGATGGTTCGAATTGTATAAACTCAAAACGAACATATTTTGTATTTGATATGCAAATAATGGGTTTCCCATTGCCTTTTACTAGTTTTTGATACGTAAATTAGAAGGTCCTATCTTATTATCCTCCCACAAAACAAATAAAATAATTTTGAATTTTTCTAAATGCTTAGAATAATTTTTATCCTACGTTCAACTTTTTTTCCCGAATAGATGTGAAAAAATACGTATAGGAGGCCTATATACACAAAAATCCTATGAACTATATAACCAATCAGTTTTATTGATTTAGATTTGGTCTACTGGTTAAGAAATTCCATTAGATTTGCGCTTAATATAAAAATCAAATTAAATCGGGAAATTGATTTTCTCGACATGTTCTCGATGTCTGTTTTACCGCTTTCATTTATTTATTTTGTATTTTTAATTAATTTACGTTTTTGTATGTGTGTGTATATACATTTAAGTGTTTTCTATTGTACAAAAAACCAACATCTAATTCAATTAAAGATTCTGCGGTTGACTGGTTTACTAATTCTGTGTCTTTTCCGTTTTTTTGCCTTATATTGTTATCGTCGGATAGAGAGATAGCGTAGCGCACACGATAGACACGTTAATAAAAATGTATTTTTAGTTTTTCATTTTAAATTGGAAAACAATGGAAAATATGTTAATTGGCTTATATTTTAAATCTCATAGGTATGAGCGTGCCATAAAAAAATAATATTTTTATTTAAGAAAAAATATCGTAATAAATATTAATTTATAGAGCTTCAGATTTAGGACATAATAAAAGTAAAAGAAAATCCATCAACCATAATTTTATTAAGCATAAAAATTTCCATTCTTGTCCTATTGTAATGTATTTGTTTGAAGCATCACCATCAACCTACAAACAACTTTATTGATATATTTTTATGAATATAAGTGGTATTGTGAAATTATTTTGATCCATATCGATACGATATAAGAATATAAACAAATCAATACCATCGTCTCCCTGGAATATTCTACTATATATAGATAAATGTTCACATTAAAGATGTGCTTCATTCTTATATGTATTACAAACTTTATAAACCGTTCTGGATGTTCTTCACTTATTCTTGGGACAAAGAGATATATAAAGAGAAATTTAATATTAGCTTGATTCATTCAAATATAAGAATAAAATGTTAAATGATATGAAATGTTATTGTCATTAAATGTTGCGATAAAGACATCAAATGATTGTTGTTAAGGAATAACCACCCTTTCTCTATTTACTGTTTCTGTGTCAACGAACTTGTTGATTTGTTATTGTAACAGATGAGTAAGACTTCTTTAAAATTCGACTGATTTAACATCACCAAACAATGGCTTTATTGTGAAGCAATACAAATATTGTACTGAATTGGTTACGTATTCTGTATATTATATTTGATAATTTTAAAGCAGTGATTGAAATGTATAGTGTACCATATCGCTAAAATGAAATAACACGAAATGTTTACAAATCATGTTTCATAACGAAACAAATTTTTTATTCTGGACTTATGGTAAAGAAAGATATTCATAACGTTATTGATTGATTGGACTGTAAAGCCAGAGCTTATTACCCGAATAACGATTGGTCTATTACTACAAATTCTAATTAGTACGTCATTCTATAATTAGAATAAAATCCAATTGCTATAAATTTGGTGAGTTAATCAAAAAAATACACAATAAAAACAAAAACACTCTTAATACATACAAAATTCAGAAATATACATAAGCTACAGATTAAAAAAAATTATTTATCACGTAAATTAAATGAAATAACCGTTAAACAAACAAAATACTATGCAACAATCTCATTCTACACAAAATTCTAAAATGTTTATGTCTTACAGATATAAAAAAGTTATTTAGCACGAAAATAAAATGAAATAACCGTTAAACGGGCAAAAATCATTAGGTACATTTTTGTTTTGTTTTGTGTATATCTATGTTATCTGTTATCGGGGGTGAAACATACCCAACTCTTTCGCGGTTACTTTTAAACGTCCTACCTTACGCCGTCGCCAGCCAAATCGAGGACGCACGAATACAGGTTCGCTTTAAATTCATCTGCACGTTGCATTGCCTCAGCCAGCCTGTTCAGTCCATGGATTCTGCACTTTTGCAACCCTTTCTTATTGGTGAACAATCTTGTTCACCAACAAAGATACCGCAACGTCTCATGTTTGATTATATATTTTGCCTTCATAAAATGATCTGATTTTTTGTCACTTTAAAAATTTGCTACGTAATGCTTGGAGATACGAACACCGATGGCAAAACTAATCTGGTCAATCGAATTGA